>JACXGI010010870.1:0-26446 GCA_016801175.1 Esox masquinongy
TGTGTGTGTGTGTGTGTGTGTGTGTGTGTGTGTGTGTGTGTGTGTGTGTGGGTGGGTGGGTGTGTTTGTGTGTGTGTGTGTGTGTGGGTGCGTGCGTGCGTGTGTGTAACAGAGCTGTTGTGACATATGTCACCCATTCTCATCTCTGAATAATCAAAGGGTGTTGTCACTGATCACTGAAAGGCCAACTTTAACAGGCATGTTGTAATGTGGTTGTTGGTTGGTTCTCTCCTTCCCATTTCCTATACCCCCATCTCCCTCTCTCACTCTCATGGATCAAATTATGGTTGATCTCACTTTTCTCACTTATTTTTCTCACTTAAAATGGCCTCAAATAAATGTAAGAACAATTTTAGGGAAAATATTTAAGTGTTATTTTAGAATGTTTTGCCTTATGTGCCACAATATTAATAGAAACTAGAGGTTTTAATTATTTAGTAATTATCTTCATTCCTTCACATTATTTGAAATGAGGTTTTCTTGAGTGAACAAAATAATTCCGGCCATACTGACATTTTTGTAACAGATATTATACCTTTCATAATATTATAGAAAACTGAACAGAATTTAATTATCCATGCATAAATAACAAATATTGATTGGGCCTTATGTTAACTATGCAGTACAGGGTTAAACCTTACTATTTAGTCTCCCCCCTCCCTCCCTCAACTATGCTCTGCTGACTTGTAGCTGTGAGATGCTGAACGGCAGGGAAGCTCAATATGACTAGGAGAAACTGAACCATGGAGTCTGTACTCTGTTCCCAGACAGAGTAAAGTGGTGGAGAGGTTTGAGGTGTTACTGTAGGCAGACAGACATACAGAGAAAATATAGTGGTGGCAGGTTTGGGATGTTACTGCAGACAGACAGACAGACAGGGTAAAGGGATGCGGGGGTTTGAGGAGTTTATGCAGTTTTTCTCTGCTCATTCAGAATTCAGCCTGTTCATTCCAGTGGGACACCTCCATGCTTCCTCCACTAGAAGCCCAGGACAGACAGCACAACATGGGCTTTAGAAAGGCATCAGGCAGGCATGGTGTGTGTGTGTGTGTGTGTGTGTGTGTGCGCGCTGAGGGAGCCTGCCAGCCTGGCAGGCCCATTATAAATGCAGTGCTCTGGAGCAGGCCAGGGATTCACAGTAATTAGATGACAAAACGGTGTCGGCGGGAGATGAGAGAGAGGGGGTCACTCACTCACACACACACGCACACACATACAGCCTTCACAGCAGGGCAATTTGTAAGTGTCAATCACCAGACTACTATGAGGAAAAGAGAGAGAGAGAGAGAGAGAGAGATAGGGGATAGGGAGGGGAGGGGAGTGGGAGCAATTCACAGGAAGCGGGGTAGAGAACCTATAAGGGAAGGAGGGAGGGGACAGAAGGAGGAAGGGGGAGGGAGGAGGGGAAAAAGTGGGAGTTAGTTAAGTTGGAGGTACTGTATATTATATATATTAGAGATATATGTATTAGAGTTAGATCTACAGTATCATTCTGAGGTAAGATGGTGAGGGAGCGAGCTTGAACGATCATTGCAAAGTCTGATACATAAGACATGGCAACATAGCAAAGCTTAGTGGCTGTGATGAGAAAAGTTAAAGACAGTCTAGTAAGTACAGTATTCCCAGAAATATCAGGGCTAACAATGTATGATCTTTGAATGTAGGATGACAATAAATACACAACGCATTACATAACAATAATCATTATAACCCACTGTTCCAAAACATGCTCCTGCATCAGGCAGATGGCTGGTGGGCAGCACGGATTAATCCTATTTAAAAACTCCTGCCACCTGAAAAGTTTATTTTTGTCAACTATGCATATATTTTGTGCATTCTGTCCTCTATATGTTGTCTAACAAGTACAATTTTGAATATGTGCAAATGCACTTGTTTGAATAAAGGTAATTCAGATTCTGACAGCCAAAATAGTACAAACTAGCATTAATAACTGTGGTTCAACCCCTGAATGCTGATTTCAAAGCAGTGATATATCAGACATTTTATTTTTTCTAATTACATTGGTAGCAAATTCACTGTATAAAAAAATGATTCAACTAAGGATTTAAAAAAAATATTTGGCTAAAATACTATGGTTAATGTCTGTATCCAGGCACTTTTGTTACATTGCAACTAGGAACAGCTCTGTGGTATATTTGCCATATAACACCCATGCCTTTTTGCTTAAATATATAAACATGAAGTTACCACAGGAAGCTTCAAGGTAAATGGCACAAACTTTAAAAAAATGGATCTGCTGTTAAAACGGGTGTTCTAAACCACAAACTAAAATTAGCTAGATTGCCAAGCTAGCTAGCTGTTATGTAGCTCCTAGTCGTAAACACATTGTTTAGCTATTTTGCTATTCCCCTTCTAAAAGGCTGAACTTATCTAAGTTTCTTCACATGTCCCCCCAAAAAACACACACACACACACACACACACACACACACACACACAGAGAGAGAGACACACTGACAGACACTCCTCAAATAAGATGTAGACAGGGACTTACAGTAGTTTCTCCTGTATGAAATTACTTCACAAGTGCCTTTACATGATATGTTTTCTATTCACATAATAATGACCATAGCTTGTCATGTTTTCAAACAAAGCCAGCTATACATTCAAGTGGCTGGTCCTCCGTCCTCTCTTCAGCCTTCTGTAGAAGCACCTAACAACACATACAGGGTGGGATTTAATAAGGTAGTACACACACACACAATGTGCTGATACTGTGTTCTTTTTTGATTATTATGATCTGTTTATTATCACTTCTAGTTTTACTTGTTAATTTTTTCCCAAGGAGGACTCTGTAAAAAAGTAGTTTTCTGGTTTGCCTTGTGTATCCTATGCATACAACCAATACAAATACAGCTCCGGAAAAAATTAAGAGACCACTGCACCTTTTTCTTTCCTTTCCAAAAAAGTTGAAAAGGAAAGTTTTGAGTGAGGAACAGAAGAGTTCAATTTGCAGTGGTCTCTTAATTTTAACCCTTCTGTTCCTCACTCAATTCCTTCCTTTTCGACCTTTTTGAAAGAAAAAGGTGCAGGGAACTTTTTTCTGGCGCTGTATATACACCGATCAGCCATAACATTATGACCACTGGCAGGTGAAGTGAATAATACTGATAATCTCGTTATCATGGCACCTGTCAGTAGGTGGGATATATTATGCGGCAAGTGAACATTCTGTCCTCAAAGTTGAAAAATGGGCAAGCGTAAGGATCTGAGCGACTTTTACAAGGGACAAATTGTGATGGCTAAACGACTGGGTCAGAGCATCTCCAAAATTGCAGCCCTTGTGGAGTGTTCCTGGTCTGCAGTGGTCAGCACCTATCAAAAGAAGGAAAAGCGGTGAACCGTCAACAGGGTCATGGGCGGCCAAGGCTCACTGATGCACGTGGGGAGCGAAGGCTAGCCCGTGTGGTCCCATCCCTCAGACGAGCTACTGTAGCTCAAATTGCTGAATAAGTGAATGTTGGTACTGATAGAAAGGTGTCAGAACACACAGTGCATCACAGTTTGTTGCGTATGGGGCTGCGTATCCGCAGACCACTCAGGGTGCCCATGTCAGGGTGCCCAGTCCACTGCTGAAAGCGCCTACAATGGGCACGTGAGCATCAGAACTGGACCACGGAGCAATGGAAGAAGGTGGCCTGTTCTGATGAATCACATTTTCTTTTACATCACGTGGATGGCCGGGGGCGTGTGCGTCGCTGACCTGGAGAACACATGGTACCAGGATGCACTATGGGAAGAAGGCAAGCCGGCGGAGGCAGTGTGATGCCTTGGGCAATGTTCTGCTGGGAAACCTTGGGTCCTGCCATTGTGGATGTTACTTTCACACGTACCATCTACCTAAGCATTGTTGCAGACCATGTGTACCCTTTCATGGCAACGGTATTTCCTGATGGCATTGGCCTCTTTCAGCAGGATAATGCGCCCTGCCACAACAAAAATGGTTCAGGAATGGTTTCAGGAACACAACAACAAGTTCAAGGTGTTGCTCTGGCCTCCAAATTCCCCAGATCTCAATCTAATCGAGCATCTGTGGGATGTGCTGGACAAACAGGTCCGATCCATGGAGGCCCCACCTCACAAATTACAGGACTTAAAGGATCTGCTGCTAATGTCTTGGTGCCAGATACCACAGCACACCTTCAGAGGTCTAGTGGAGTCCATGCCTCGGCGGGTCAGGGCTGTTTTGGTAGCAAAATTAATTATTTCTTACAAGAGTGTGGTATGTGTCCAGTTGTTGTCGTGCAGGACAGAGGTGAACTTATTGCACTCTATCCCAGTTCTTGGATGACACTGAAAGGTTGGAGACCTGCAGATTCAGGAGGATAGTTATATATCTCCTATTCACTAGCAACTTAGTAACCTTCCAAGCTATCTGTCAGCAGTGGTGAGTACCTACCGACAGTGGTCCAAGGAGGGACAAACCACAAAGCCCAAAGCTCATCGATGTGCGAGGGCAACGAAGGCCATACCGTGTGGTCCAAACCTACTGAAGGTCTGCTGTGGCACAAGTCACAGACATTTTTAATGTTACAGGAGGAATGTGTCACTACACACAGTGCATCGCACCCTGTTGCGTATGGGGCTGCATAGCCGCAGACCAGTCAGAGAGTGCCCATGATGACCACTGTACCATCGTCGAAAGTGCCTACATTGGGCATGCGAGTCCGATGAGTCCCGGGTTCTTTTACATCACATGGACGACCGTGTACGTGTGCACCGTTTACCAGGGGAAGTGATGACACCAGGATGCACTGTGGGAATGTTCTGCTGGGAAACCCTGGGTCCGGGCATTCATGTGGATGTCAATTTGACACGTGCCACCTACCAAAATATTGTTGCAGACCAGGTCCACTCCTACATGGCAATGGTATTCCCTGATGGCGGTAGCCTCTTTCAGGAGTATAATGTACCCAGCCACATTGCACACATTGTTCAGGAATGGTTTGAGGAACATGATTAAGAGTTCAAGGTGTTACACTGGCCTCCACATTCCCCAGATCTCAATCCGATTGAGCATCTGTGGGATGTGTTGGATCAACAAGTCTGATCCACGGCGGATCCATCTCGCAACTTACAGGACTTGAAGAATCTGCTGCTAATGTCTTGGTGCCAGATACCACAGGACAACTTCAGAGGTCTTGTAGGGTCCATGCCTTGGCAGGTTGGGGGCTGTTTAGGTGGCACACAGAGGACCAGCAGGCTATTAGGCAGGTGGTCTTAATACTTTGGCTCATTAGTGTAGTCCAGCTTGTACTTTTACTGTTCTTTCATTTATTGCACTGACTAAATTCCAACGTCACTGAAAACATTCATGTGTTTTCTAGTTCTTCAATTTCTGATCCCTAAGTACCAAGTTGAACTTAATTGTCAGTTAGCTTAAACAATCTTCTTCCAGCCCAAGTGTTCCCTATGTTAGCTATGGCTAACAGCTTTGGTAATAGTTAGCTGGGTTTTGCTTTGTGTTAGCTAAAATTGGCAAAATATTTGTGAAATGTGCAGCCACACAGCCATGCTTTCTCTTCCATTCAAGTAACAAGTATACTTTTTGAAAAAATATTTTTTTTTAAAATGGGGAACGAATGGGCCTCCACCACTGCCTGCGGTGTCCCACAAAGATCTGTCCTTGGACCCATCCTATCTGTTATGTACATGCTCCCCCTCGCTTGTGTCATCAGCCAGTATGGAGTTTCATTCTACTGCACTATGCTGATAACACCCAGCTGTATTTAGAAACTGCCCAAAGTGACCTTATCTCATCTAAGGCCTTACTTGTTGCCCCCCCGTTTAGCACTCACCAATGACATACCTCTTGGTTGCAGATCAGAATATCCCTCCCCCCTCAGTCCTGAGTATTAAGCTCGATTTGTCCGTGACCTTTGCCAAAAACAACAAAAACATAGACATTTAACCTCAAGAACATTGCCAAACTCTAGCCCATCCTCACAGATCCTGCAGAGATGCTGGTCTATGTCTTTACCTCCTGAAGGTGAAAGTAAATTACAATACATTCATCATTGGGATCGTTGGCAGGAGTCTCCAAAATCTCCATTACATCCAGAATCACGCTCCCAGGATCCTAATGAGAGTGCAGCAACAGTCCCATCACCCCATCCTGGCACTTCAGCACCGTGTCTCGTTCAGGAGTGAATTAAAACCCTTCTGTTGTCCTTGTCCATGAAACATTGGTTGTGGTCTTTGTCAGTCGACCTTAGTAGTAGCCCTTCTTTGAAAAGAACTTTAAACATTGAATAAAGTATTTCCACTGTCCAATTAAAGACCCATATTAGCATTAGGGGATTGTTTTCGTTGATAGCTAATTGGTATGCGTTTTCTGGACCATTCTGGGGTCCCAGTTAGTTTGTCTACTTTCTTCTGCTGTGCTTTATCCCCACTCTGTAGGCAACTGTCACAGCCCAAACTCACACCTTACAAACCCTTTACTGATGCTTTAAACACCCTTACTCACCCCTTACCCACATATCTCGGTGCACTTACTTTTCCAATTATAGGCTTCCATGTTTCATAATCATGAAATTGTTTTTATTGCAGTAAAAAATAAAGACACAACAGTGGCATGCATTGGTCACAGAAATGCTTCCACTGACCTCTATTAATGGAGTAAATGAAAGTCAGAATTGTGCACAGTTATTTCAACTCTGAATTAATTCTTTAGGAACACTGACTTGTGTGGTAAAGTTCCAGTAACTTTCCCCAGATTCATGGTTTCCAGAAATCCCGGTTGGAGGATTCCCAGTATCAAGACAAAAATGGAATCTAGGAAATGTAACATTCTCTAGCTATGCAAAATAATTTAAATGGTTAACTTTTTTCTAACAGTAACCATCAAGGAGAAATCTGCTGCTCATTAGCATCTACAAGGGGAATAGCAGAAACAATGTATTTACAACTCTAAATGGCCTTAGCAGCTAACTAGATAACAAATAGCTAGCCACATTGTTTTGTTTGGAATTTCTATTTTCATAGCCTATTTTGCCTGTGGTATAACTAACCAAGTAAGCAAAAAACAAAACACTTTTTGTATATGTGTCCTATACTATTTGTTCAGGGCTTACAGAGCTTTTGTATGTTTAGCCATAGCTAACAAAAAACAGCTAGTTAGTTTGGCATTATAGTTAATGTTATACAATTTGTCATTTGGAATTACCATTTTATAGCCTGTCCTGCCAGTGGTATAAATATAACCGAGCAAACAAATGCTTTTTGTATGTGTCCTAGGCGTGTGGCGTGAGACAGCGATGTATAGTAAGCTAGCTTGCTACTTACCTATAGAGGTACCTTACCTGTAGAGCAGGAATATCCAACACCTCATTTTTCAGGTCCATACCAGCCCATGTATTGCTCCATCGCTTGAAATCATATATTTATTTGAGTTGTCTCCAGAGCTTTATTTCAATTTCTTTGAGAATGGCAAAGCTACACATCCACCATACCAAAAGTAAACAACAGAAAATCATTATCTACCCAGCATATAGAACCTATATCACACAACATGGTCTGGTGCTATTTGCTATTCCTTACATACATGGCATATATAACATGTTTCTCAGGATGTGGTCTTGGTCTATTGGCGATTTATTACCTACATAGTGAATAGAATCTGTTTCTAAGTTTGTGGTCTGGTTTTATTGGCAATTCATTAACTACACAGTATATAGAACCTGTATCTGAGAATGAGGTGTGTCTAAATTGCACCAGACCCCAGCAGAATCTGATCCAAATACACTATAATCCATTTGCATAGCGAAGCCATTTACACAGTGCTTTTGTCGCTAAACAGTAAAATTGATAAACATATACCATTAAATAAAAGCTGACATTTTGCAATGTCACCAAATGAGAAACATAAAAAATTGATGGGAGACAAATTACACTTTTCATTTTAGCATCATAGGAGGGAGTAACATGTATGTTCTGTATCTGAAAGCATGCCATTTCTCTAATGTACCACCTCTTGACATCAAAACATGACTGGGTAAAAAGAATGATGTATGTGCTGTGAAATAGCTGATAGGGTAGCGGGTTTGAGGGCTGGACATCTATTCGTATTAAGGTTTCACTTTTGTTTGCTGTGTTTGTAAATAACCCCTTAAACACCTGTAGGGTAAGGCGGTCAATTCATAAAGGAAAATATCTTTTGAAATTAGTGCTTTTTAGTTCTCTATTGAGAAGTAATCGTAAAAATTGTAAAAGAAATGCCCTTTTATCAGTTACGGAAGTATAATTTCAGTTGAGGTCCTGAGTTGAATGCTTACCATTCAAATGGACTCTGATAACCTGATTATCTTAAAAACCTGTTTTCAAATACCCATTGGTTCCCAAAGCATGTCATTCTAACTTAAAATATTAAACTGTTGTTTGTCACGTTAAACCTCAGAAGTATTTTCCTTTAATTTACGTTTTTTACCTAACTAATAGATACAATCATAA
This sequence comes from Esox masquinongy, assembly GCA_016801175.1. Classification (NCBI taxonomy): domain Eukaryota; kingdom Metazoa; phylum Chordata; class Actinopteri; order Esociformes; family Esocidae; genus Esox; species Esox masquinongy. The sequence continues at coordinate 8,472 of JACXGI010010870.1, forward strand.
GATGGATCATTACCCATTTGATTTCGAATTGTAAAACCCCTGTAGGTATAAATGAACATTAAAATTTTTTGGGGAAACAATAAATGCTATTAAATGTAATTCCCTATGCATTCAATTTTAAAAAACATTTATATACAGTATAGGAAAAAACGTAATGGCTTAAAGTGTTTTTCCTATCTCAGAGGCATAAACCCCAGGTAATTAACAACAGGAGAAGCAGCAGAAACAAGTGTGAAGTGTGTGTTCAACATCGGTATACCTGTGTGTTCATGTTATGCATGTGAGGGCACGTGTGTGTGTAGGCAGACCCTAGTGTGCGGATGTAGTCAATACTGAAAGGGTAGTGCAAAAAGGAAGGCATTAGATAATCATATACATTTGATAATCCATTATTTTGGTGCCTTGTTTAACAGTCCTTTGGCTTGGGGATAGAAGCTGTGTAGGGTCCCCACGGTTACAGGCTTGAGGCGGTGGTGCGGCACGTCATGCCTTGTGTGTGTCAGTATGTGTTTTTCAATGTATGATTTCCTGGTAGATCAGCCTGGTTGGACTGACAGGCAGGGAGGCCTGTGTGTGTGTGTGTGTTGTGTGTGTCTCCTCCATTCTGTTCAAAGCAGGCACAATAAGGGGCTCTGTTGGCCTATCTCCAGCAAGCAGAGTGTATGTATACACGAGTCCAGACAAAGGGTGAGCAGAGCTGTTCCGTGTGTAGGGCACGGAGCCGGCACACACTCAGCACACACTGACATAACATAACCCTCTATGTTCTGTAACACACACACACACACACACGCGAGCACACACGCAAAGACACATACTCATCAATTCAATTTAAATGTAAAGAATTTTATTGGCACAGGATACATTTGTTTATATTGCATGGGGAAAATAAGTCTGAAGTAAATAACATTATTTGAAATGTTAGCATAACACACACGCATGTTTTAAAAGAATAAAATCATTTCAAACACTTTTTTTTATGTATTATTAACTAAGTACAGTGTAAAGATGTGAAAATAGAGTATGAATGGTAAATAGTGAGTGTGTTTACAGTGTTGTTTGTGCTCTACTGATTGCCCCTTTCTCATGGTAACTGGTCACAAGCAGAGTGACTCGTTACCTGGGATTGGACATTGCTATATTTTGTCATACAGAAGAAGGAGTTTAAAAGCAGACAGTCTACAAAATGCCAAATAAAGTAACTGGGTTGCCAAATTCATATCAGCCATAAATCCCCTTGTGACCAAGGAATGGAAGCTTGTTGAGTGCAACAGACAGGGACAATTGAATGGACAAACTTATGTTGTACCTAGTCAGTTTTCCACCACAAAACTTCCAAACATGGAGTTAATCGCCATGTTTTTACTCCATGGTTTATCAAATAGCTTTTTTTAAAGGACAAGTTTTGCTGTAACAAATTGTGGTTTCGTAGCTCATGTCGCAAGATTCACATTAATAAGATAATTACATGGTTTAGTGATTCATTTATGTCATCATTACTTACTGCTTTGAGAAAGTATTCAGACCCTTTCACTTTACACACATTATGTTATAGATTTAATTAATCATTGATTAATCATTTTTCTGTTAATCTACATACTCTAACACACTAACACGATGAATTTTTTCCAATTTATTGAAAATTAGAAACTAAACTGTTTCATGTACATGAGTACATTCTCCACGACAATCAAAATCCTTAAGATGTCTCTAGAACTTAGTTGGAGTCCATCTGTGGCAAATTGACTGAATGTGATTTAGAAAGGCACACACCTATCTATATAAGGTCCCACAATTTACAGTGTAGGTCAGAGCAAAAACTAAACTTTGGAACTACCAAAACTCTTCCTAGAGCTGACCATCCAGCCAAACTAGGTAACCGGGCGAGAATGGCCTTGGTCAGGGAGGTGACCATGAACCCAATGGGCAGGCAGTCTTTTGGTGATACAACCACTTGGGTATATTTCTTGTTGATGCGTTTGTAAAATAAAGGGTATTACAGGAAGGGTATTATGGGAATGAACCATGAATCAACAGAATTTAAAGGGTTAAAAAGTTTACCCTCTACTTCAGGAGCATTAATTAAAGCAACGTAAATTGTGTGAAAAATTGCATCTGAGTGTGTGTGTAACGGAATGTAATTAAAGCCTACATATGGCCTGTTTTCTGAAAAAGGTGAATTGATAAAATCTCAGTCAGGTAATTGAAGTGAAACCTGCAGATAACACGCTCATACACAAATACGTATGAACCACCCCACAGACACACAGTCTTTTTAATTATTACGCACACTCAAAATACCTTTTGAAATGGATTTTAATTGGTAGATGATTAAATTACACTGACTATTCTACCTTCGACATACAGTAATACAAAAGACAGTTCATATACCTGAATTGAGATCTTTGTGTGTGTGTGTTCTTAGAGCGAGAGTGATAACAGGTAAATATCATAGCCTAATCATTCTGAAATATTACTGTTTAATCCATTGGACTGTTTTAGTCATCAAGGCGTTCAATGGAATGCCATCATTACAAAAATTACACGTAAAAGACTAAAGGTGGATTCATGCTTTAAACTACTGTCAGTATGTTTCCTGGGTGGCGCAGCAATCTAAGGCGCTGTATTGAGGTCTGTTGAGGTGTCCACCAGTCTAAGTTTGAGACTCGGCGATAAATCCCCCTCTAGCCGTCCTCACATGTGGATGCGCAACAGGGATGCGTCTGTTGTAGCCTCAGCCCACCCAACCCCACCCAGAGCCCGCCCACCCACCCCCACCCTCAGCCCACCCACCCCCACCCTGAACTCACCCTCTGCCCCTGTTGTAAAACACTGCTCTACAAAAGAAAAGAAAAATAAGATCAGAATATCTCACCTTGTCTAAATGTGACCTCACCCTGTCTCAGACAGATCACCACCAATCCCAACCCAATCAAAATGAGATTTTTATCCCCCCCCCCACAAAACCAATTAATTTGTTTGCACGGTAGGACTTTAAGAGATCACTCGTGTGACTGGAGTGCAAGGATGGTAGGCAGGAGTTTATTTTGACGTTCAAGGATATTCTGAATGTGAGCAAGGCAGCCCGGTCCCAAACGGATGGGAGGTGTGTGCGCGCGTGGGTGTGTTCACTGACAGGCCGCCACACGGCAGGGGTCTCGGTGAGTGTGAACTGTGTACACCACAGCTGCCGCCAGCAGACGGAACCAACAGCTTCCTGCTAATAAAGAGAAGAAATAAATAGACGGTCTGTTTACCTCGGCAGCGACCGTTTATCAATGCTTACCGATCACAACCTGCAAATGAGCTCCAATGTCGTTGACGAACAGACGTGTTAGTGTTTATATACACTCACCGGACCCTTTTATTAATTTTTTTTAGGTACACCTGTCCAGTATGGAGTAGGACCCCCTTTTACCTCCACTTCAAGGTTTGATGCGTTGTGTTCACTGTTCACATTCTGCACACCATTTTTGACAAGAGAGATTATTTTAGTTTGCAACCTTTCCTGTCAGCTTGAACAATTCTGACCATTCTCCTTTGACCGCTCTCATTAACGAGACATTTTCACCCACAGAAACCACCACTGACTGGATCGTTTTTGTTCATGGCACCTTTTTCTGCAACCCCCAGAGACTGTAGTGTCCACATTTCCGAGATGCTGGAACCAACACGCCTGACACAAACTATCATACTCCAGTCAAAGTCGCTTTGACTGTGCACCTCTCCTGTTCTAACGTTTGGTCAAACCCTAACAAAACCGTGCTTAATATACAGAGTTTCAGCCACATGATTCACGTTTTGGCTATTTGTGTCGATGTACTTTATAAAGCAGATGTACTTAATAAAGTGGCCAAAGAGTGGTTTTCATAAACCCGATACTACACAAGGGGCATACCGCATTAGCCCACTTAACTGATGTCGAGGTCAGTGGTTCCCAACTTGTCAGTTTATCATCAGGCCCTGAGTTGAACTCGGTGTGCTTCTCTGGGTCTATAACAAAAATTTGTACCCTTGTGGTACTGGAGGACTGGCGATTGGATCCACTTTCTCCCAGCCACAGTGGTTCCCAACATGACATGAGCTCTGTAATGGCTAACAAAAGCCTACATTGGGGTTATCCATCACCAATACGTTGTTTACCAAACTCCCTTTGGCTATATGTTGGTTATAATCGTCATTCCCTGGCAACATACATAACACACCTAGCGATGGTTTTTCAGATTAGCATCAGTTTATTCTTTATGATCTTAATTATGTGTTAAACCATATTGCTGTGAGTGAAGTCAAATCCTAAATGGTTATCAATAAGTATAAAAACACCAATACTGTTCTTTCTCTAGACGGCATCGTTAAAGCCTAATGATCAGAGAGCAACTACTGTACCTATGCAAATGTGTGTGTGTGTGTGTGTGCAACTGAAATTAATTAAAGCCTACACAGCATGTTTCCTGAAAAACATTTTTTTTTGGTGGGGGGAGGGGGCAAGAGAGAGACAGGCAAGAAATAGGAGTGGGACCAGAAGAGAGCAAAAAATACACCGAGAAAATATAGCTAGAGACAGAGGGAGGTGTGTGTTGCGGGAGGGAGAGGAGTGGAGGTGCAGAGATGGAGAGAGACTGCCTGCACACACTGTCAGTTAATATAAGGTTTAGAGATAAGGCTCCGCAGACAAACATTGACCAAATCAGCCATTTCAGCGTGCAAGCCTGAACTGCCAGTCACACTGAGAGACAGCGCAACAATCAGCATTCACTCTCTGATAAGAGCTCTACTGGGCGCGTGCAGCAAACAGCCAATCTACTGGCTGCCTGGCAAAGAGGGCAAGAGAGAGGGCGAGAGAAAGCGAGAAGGCGAGAGAGCAAAATAGAGCGAGAGCAAAATACCATAGGCAATACATCTAAGGAGAAGTTGGGGGGGGGGGTGAACAGTGGAGGATTGAGAGGACAACACCAGAGAAAGACAGATTATTTTATGTTGCCTGTGGTGGTCTAAGCTCCTGCCCCTGGAAAACAAGCGTGGGTTCAAATCCGTGGCAGTCCTATTCTAGCACACCTACCTTTCTAATAAAAATACAAAAAATAAGAAAGAGGTGAGAAAGCCTAGTGGTTAGAGCATGTGACCATTAACCTAAAGGTTGTGAGATTTTATCCCTAAGCGGACAAGGTTAGAAACCCCTAATCAAGGCAGTTAACCCAAATTGCTCCCCAGGCACTCCTCGTGCCAGCTCCCCACACCTTTCCACTTTGGTTGGGTCATTTGTGGTCATGTGTGTGTGTGTGTGTGTGTGTGTGTGTGTATGTGTGTGTACGATCCTCTTCCCCTGCTAGTCATCCAGTTGACTATCTTGATGATTAATTCATATTAACAACTATTTTCAAAGTAAACAGGTTCAAAGCAACTGGCAAACAATATATCCAACCTCAAACGTGTAAGGCTTTCAGCTTCCATCCCAGTGTTATGCACACACCTCTCGTTTCCAAGACTTTGCTCAACCCTTACTAACATCATCAAAAATCCTCATTTATCCTGCCAGAAACATATGTTGATGGGAAATGTCGGAGTTAAAAATCAATGTCTAATGCAATACTGGAGCATATCCCCACCCCTCAACTCTCACATGGAAAGAGAATAGACGTGAGAAAAAAGGTGACTGGATAAAACAGGAGTGGTGTGATCTCTTAAAATAGTGTCTCGCTGGTCTCTCAGTCACCTGGGAATGGCTGAGGGTGAGAGAGGGAGAGACATACAGAGACAGAGAGGGCGTTAATGATCCTATGGTTTTGACACACTCATTCTTCAATGCTTTGTCTGCTTTGCCTTATACAAAAGCATAATTTCATTGCCTAAATTGATTAATGGTGTGTGTGTGTGTGTAAGTGTATATATGTGTGTGAAGGGGTGGGATAACACTCCCTATCCATTGATATGGTCTTCTATGCCAGAGAAACCCACAAATAACAAAATAAACACATTCAATGCCAGAGTGGATGCCAACAGGAAGCCAAGCTAACCAACCAACCACAGGGCTATGCTGTGTTCTGTGGTCCTTGGAACCACACTGGCCCCTTCTGGTCAGACTAGGAACTACAACTGAGCCCATCACAGCGGGCTGGGAAACACTCCTAGTCATTTACCTTTGTCACACACACTTAGATGTAGCAGAGCAAAACAGTGGGCAATAGCTACCGCTGCCTGGATGAACTGTCTGTGTTCCCCTTTCAGTCCAATGGGAGCAGGGCTCACTCACACAGCTAATATCCAAATGTTTCGGCCCACTTATACCAGTACATGTAATAAACACGTCAACAGCAATAATAGCAAGTGTGCGTATGGCAAGAGGAAATATAGACGGGACATAAGAACAACAAGGTAATATTTTTATACTGGGTGTGTGCACTTAAGTGTGTGTTGCATGCATGTGTGTTTGTGTGTGAACGGTGTGGAAGGTGAAAGGGTTAAGTCCCATTCCTGGCTGCCTGCAGCTTTCCCTGGCTGTGTCAAGCCCCATTAAACCAGCTACACCACAGCAATATGGTGCCATCAATTACACACACACATACACGCACACCAGCATCAATGGAGAGAGAGGGGCAGAGGAGAGGCGAGGCAGGAACACATAAAGAGGACAAACGGCCACATAAAAGACCCACAGCCTGGCTCGCACGCACGCACACACACACAGACACCTCTGGCTGCTGCACTCCAGACAGCTGACGATAAGGCTTTGCTCGGCTTATCTGATGACGCGCACACGCACGTGCACGTACGCTCCAGCGGTGAATATGACAGGTTGCGTGGAGAGGCAGTACAGTTGAGATCACCCGAAGAGATGTGGAGCCATCACTCTGGCACACACAGATTTTTATACACACGCCTCAACACAAGGTTTACTTGATATACAGATACAACAGAATGATGTATGCGTACCATAACAAACGAATGGGAGAAAGATGGGTTGGGCCGCTAGCCTGGAATGTTCCGGTCCCTGCAGCTGGCCTGTTAGATATACACCAAGCGGAGCTTCCGAAAAACATTATTTATTTTTATTAACTACAAGGAAATCAGAGCTTGAAAGACATTCAGCAAAATGTTACTAATAAGATAAACAGCAGTCCGTATTGAAACTGCTGAGGAAAAAAACAACAGAATAGGTGAAATAATGTCATAGGAGGTAAACTGAGGAAGTGACAAGATTCAGGAATGAGTTGTATTAAATTATAAAAGGTGGTGATTTGAAATGAAACTCATGAACTGCAAAAAATATAACTAATTGGTGAAAATAAAACATAAAACAGAGGAAAAAGCCCCATGCAGTAGGTGTATAGAAAAATCAAAGGCACATTTTATTCACTATTATAGAGAAAAAAGACCTCTATAAAATCAAATTAATTTGTTTGATCTCCTGAAACTATTTTAAACCTAATCTGTCCCTGTATTGTTGGTGTTAACACCGAAACAAGCCATTCCTCTGACCAGACTGTAGGAATCCCTGACAACATTCAGCCTAAGTCTATATCTTAAGTGGCACCCTGTTCCATACCTTTGACCGGGGCCCTTAGCACTTGCTGTCAAAAGTTGTACACTATGTAGGTAATCAAATGCCTATTTGGTTGTTAGTGAATCAATTGGGACAGCTGACTCAGGGCTATGTTTAGGAAGGTAAAACGTTCTGAAATGTTGTAGAGTGTTGTACCTAACATTAACCATTTCTTCATTACACCATAGTAAACAAAACCCCAGGTGTAAGGCAGTCTAGGAAGTTTGTAGGCCACCCAGGAAACAGTACAGTGTGGGAAACAGCATCGATGTGAGGCAGAATGAGAGGACCACCAAGAGAACCTGAATCAGTGGTCCAGGCCAAACAGGAGGTACCAGACTTAGAGGTGCAACATGGACACATGACTACCCTATTAAAAATAGCCAAGCGCCTCTAAAAACAAACTGTTCTTAAAAAATGGATCTCACCACATATCACCAACACTAATCCAAATTAAGTTCAGGAGCACAATAGGTCAGTGGGAGAGGGAGGCGCACTCCCAGTGGTTTCAACTGGCTAGAATCGGTTGTCTCTTAGTATATATAAATCAATGGTTTGCAAGGACTTTCAGTTGGAAGGAGGTACAATCTGGATGATCATGTGATCAGAGAATTCCTTTTAATGCAGGACTACAGCGTTCTGGCTACCCCTGCTGGAAAAACACACACTACTAACATGGCTGTGTAACATTCAATTCTTCCTAGTTTTAAGACATTAAACTCCTTCAAAATGTATTGGAAACAGGTGGCAGAGTATAAATGTAAAATTAGAGCAACAGGTATAAAGGAATGTGAACAAGAACAGCTGAAAAGACTGGTCTTTCCACAGCCAACACGTGGGGTAACTCTCAATAGTCTAGACCAGGAATTTTTAAAGCCTAAGACAGCAGGCCTCCCGTCATAGAACATCAATTCACATCAATTCATCATTCATTATCTATCAGTCAACCAGTGTTAAGCATCCTTACAGAGCCAGTTGCATGTTCAGTGTTCCACACTGCAGACTATCAAAACCGGGAAGAAATGACCAAGTCATTACTCAGGACATTGTACATAATGTCCTGAGTGGGGGGTTAAATATAGATACCTATTGACTGCTTTCTCATTCCTTTCATGTGAAGCTGCCTACCACCCGTCTGGGGACGCGCACCACACATTTTAAAAACCCCTGGTCTTCACTCTTCTCCCTGTCACTGATCTGGAAGTGGACAGGTAAAAACCTTTAGGTGGTTTTCTAACATATTACTTTTACTTGTCCCCTGTTTTCAGATCAGTGCAGATAAAGGATAGAAAAAGGAAGCTGCGGCCGACTATTGAAATCAACCTCGTATTTTAGGCTACAGTTTCTGGTCTATTACATGACCTGTCCTGGGAAACCCTAACAAAACAAAAAAAGGCATGCCTTTACATAGACCAAGCAGCAGATTAGCATGGATAAATAAAAGGTGAAGTTCAAATTATGTCCAGCTAAACATTTTTTTCCTTCTGTCATCGAGGTTAACATTATAGAATAACTAGAATAGGAAACCTAACAAAGACGTTCCATTTCTTTGGCTAGCATGAAATAGTAGCATTAACAATCCGGCAAGGCTACAGGAGTTTTCCATAAAGAAAGCAGTCAATGCAAATGGTTGAAACCAGCTCAATAACAAGGGCAAAGGCTGTTCTTCCCCTTAAAATGGGCCAAATTCATTAGTGCACATTATAGCATAACGTTTGCAAGTGAAAATGATTTGTTTAATTGGGCAAGTTCAGGTAGACCTTCTCTGTTGAAGTCTATTTTCATTATTGGTGCGTAATTAAAATGTCCCTGGTGTAAAGGTTCCACAATGACCAATTATGATGGTACATCAATAGCCCAAAACTGTTTCTACTTTTACATTGTTGGTTCAAAATACCTTATACTTGTGAATCAGCACTATCAATAACCACGTTTCCATTCACAGTCATGTCACCCGTGACCCCGATCCAAAACATCACTCCCCTCCCACCTGGATGCAGAAACAAATTTATCCACAACTAAATCTGACTCCGGGAAAGTAAAAATAAAAATGGACCGCATTGTCAAAATTTGAAATAGCCCCTTTAAGTGAAAAATGTCCTTTTATGTGCATTACATTTCCATGCGCTGCTTCTTAGGTACGTTGGTGGAAACAACACTGGTGGGTCAAAGCTTCTGTTTTTATGCTGATTGACAGATTTGAATCTACTATTCTTCAATGATAGAAATCAAAATATTGGTAGCATAAAATTCAGGTGGAAATAAACTAGCTTCATAAACATTTTATAGTGATATTTTGTTTTACTGTTTGTTTTTACAACTATATAAAAAATCCCTAGAATTTAAAACTCCTTTAAACTACATGCAGACACAAAAATGTTATCAGTTCATATCAATGTAAAGTAAAAAAGGATTTGATTACTATAATGTTGCTGTAATTATTTAAAAGCGTGTCCCTACAGAAACCTAAAAGCAATTATTTTTGGAGTGGTGGGCTGTTAAATAAGGACAACATTTATAGTAATAGTTATTGTTATACTTAATCCTTGCATCCAGTATAATTTTAATTAAGCATGCTATTAACTGGAGATAAAGTATAATTTAGCATTTTACTGGGGAAATGCATGTATAACATCTGATTATTATATTCCTAAACTATCGATCGAATAATTTCGCCCAATTCAAAATCTAGTTCATAAGTAAAGTTTAACTGACTATAATATTTGTATTTATACATGTGTATATATATATATCAATATGAATGTGAATTTGTCTGTGTGCGTGCATGCGTGCGCATGCTCTACTGTGTTTCCCACCAATTAATGGTAATTCACAGCCTTTTCCAAAGTTGTTCAGGACATCCAAAACCAATGTACCTATCCCAAAAGTCAGTACTAGGTGTTGTGTCCCACACAGAAAACAACAGGAATTTTGGGAGTGCTTTCCTTTTTCATACAAGCTACACTTAGTCCTAAAAAAGTCAAAGAAGTCAAAGGTCCAGAAGTCAAAGGAGTTCACCCAGAGCATCTACGTCTGCTCAAACTAATTACATAAAGGCCTTTAGAAAAATGAAAACTAAGAGCGCATGTAAAACCATGGCCTTCCTCCAAACCCCAGTTATAACTATCCCGATTCAGTCCATCAACCAACTAATTACTAGAATCACATGCATATTGTTATATTTAAATCACATGCGGGACCAGCACTGAATTTAAATACAACAATACGCAACAAGTCAAAATGGAACAGAAGTAGAATCCATAGAATGTCCAGGCAACCTCTAATCTGGACCATTTTACAGTAAACTCATGGCTACAATCGCAATGGCTACCAATCCACCCAACATGCCGCCACTGACTTGTATGGGGTCGTTGTTCTATTCATTTTATTTATATCTATAACAACCACAGATCTATGGGTCCTGGCAATAGGAGAAAAGGGAGCAGGGCTTAAGGGTGATAATCCACAATAAACCAACAACAGGCATGCAAAACTGCAGTTAGTAAAAACAAGAATAAAATTACATTTGAACATTAAAAGACTTCACATTGACTTGCAACAGCAAGTGGTAAGAATTCCTGTACAAAAAAAACATTTCCAGGAAGAGGAAAAAAAACAAAACAAAAAAAAAAACACCTAAACAACATATGAGAGAAGATACAAATGAAAATTAGCGTGTGTCTAGATCTTGCTGCGTCGTTTCCCTCTGGCTTTCTTTGGAGTCTGGCTTGTTTTGCTCTTCCTCCTCAGTGCCCTCTGGTCAATCACAGGTGGCTGCTCCTCTTCCTCCTCCTCCTCCTCGTCTTCTGCCTTATCAACCTCAACCAAACTCTGCTCTACAGCCCCTTCTTCCTCCTCCGTCGCTGTAGCCTTCTCCTCCTCTTCCTCCTCTGTCACCTCAGACTGCTCTGTGTCCAGCTCCTGGAGTTCGATGACCCCTCTGCTCAGTCTCTCAGATATACGTTTCGGGGGCGTTTGACTATTGCTGCCACCTCTCCTGGATGAGGGGACCTTATCCTCACCATCATCTGAGAGCTCACTCTCCTCCTCCTCCTCTTCCGCCATTTGAGCCTTCTCAGCTGCTACTTCTATTTCTTCCTCCTGGTCCAGGACATCCTTTGCTTTTTCTTCTTCCTCATCAGGAGGCTGGTTCTCTGCTTCCTCTAGAGGTTGGAAAGACAGGTCCGCCAGCCCGCCCTGCAGCTCTGTTTCTTGGCTGCTGCTGTCCACAGTGGCGGGCTCCTCAGAGGATTTCCCCTCTGCAATCGGTCCCTCTGAGTCTCCTTCAGTCTTCTCTTCTCCTTCCACGAGTGACGCTCCAGCCTCCTCTGGAAGTCGCCTCTCTGCCCCCTCCTCCGAAACCACACGAGAATCATCTACAGCGTCCTGCAGAAGACAAAAAGAAATGCGTAGTGGTGAAAAACATTTCCTTTTTTGTTAACAGGCAGAAGGAAAACATGTCCATATGTACTTCTAAGGGCACGACAGCGGCCTGCTCTGTAGGTCCCCCCCGCCTTCTCACTCACCTCTCCAGAGATGGAGGACTCCGCAGGTTTTGGCTCCGTGGGCGAGTGGTCCTCCTCTGGAGTGGAGGCTGGTTGTTTCACTAACCCGAGTGGATCCTCCTTTTCCACCACAGGTTCAGCGGACTCCACTGAAGCTGCTTCTACGGTGTCCTACAGAAGACAAAATGAACAGTAGTAAAACAATTTTTAAAATAAATAAAAATTGTAAAAACATCACATTCAGCACCGTGAAGTTTATATAATAACGACATCACATGGCAGCACCATGCAGAAATAACCTTTCCAACAATACTCTTCAAAAACCAATGCTGGCAGATGAGTTTAAACACTTAAGCTTTGCTGTGGTTTTATGCGGTCGATGTAAATTAGCCAAATTTCCTTTACCATCTACCATGTAGATTCAAGCGTATAAGTAGTGACGTAGGCATGATTCCAGACCATAGTCACTTTCACTTAAAGTCGGTTCATAGGCACTGAACAATGAAAGGCTCCCATCATCTGATCTGCAAACCCCTTGTTCCAATAATACCTCCATTCCAAACATTCCAATTATTATGAGGTTAACCCTCCTAAAGCAGTAGGAATGAACCACATACTTTGGCCTCAGTGGACTTTTTATCCTTCACCACCACCTCTTCCGCCTTCATTTCCCAGTCTTCCTCTGTCAATTTGTTCTCCAGCATTGCCTCAGGCTGCTTTGGAGCCATCTCTCCCTCATTCTCCTCCTCCTGGTCATCTGTCAATTCTCCATTAACCTCTTCCACATCCTGAGGAGAGAAGAACCACAACCAATGACTGGCACCTTCAATTTATAAACACTAACCTCCATTTGGTAGCCGTGTCTGAAATTTAACCTTTAAGCGCACTAACTTTAACCAAAGTCCATTGAGAATAGGGTGCCATTTTGGGACCTAGATCGCTGAAACACACTCTGATACTAACCATCTTAACATACCTCAATGGTGACAAGCAGTACAGAACAGTCAAAACTTAAACGCACTCTGATACTAACCATCTTAACGTACCTCAATGACGGCAAATGTACTTGAGTGAATGTACTTGGTGCATTTTGGGATTGTTGACGTGCTGTAAGCTGCTTACTGTTACCTACCTGCCAAACTTTTTCAAATTTACTCTATATGAACTAATTGGTTAAATTTTACTTTAAGAGTTTGCCAACGCAATATTTTTATCTGTTGACCTTTTACCCAACTTTTCTACCCCGGGACTCTATTCGGACATAATTAACGGAACTACTCACCCCTGAACACCCGAAGCTAAGTACCATTACTATGCCTTATCACTGTAATTGTTGTAGCTACAACATGGAGGAGAACTATCGTCTTCAGGTAAAGATAGCAGAGTTAGAGGCTCGGCTTCAGACGCAAATGTCAGGCAAGGATTATGTTAGTGTAGAAATGGAAAAACTGCGTCTGTGCCACCAGGAACAAACGACAGTGTTGTTAGCCCCCCGGCACAGCTCCTGCAGCCGGGCAAGAACTTTATTTTGGTCACTGGGAAGAAATGCCGTCGACCAGTTAAACCGGTGTCGCTGCTAGAGCCGACAGAGATTGTCAACAGGTTTTCCCCGCTGTAGTCGGAGTCAAGGCCCGAGCCGTCTTCGGAGGGGAATAATCGGCAGGCATTTTCTACCGGTGGGCCGGAAAAACTGAAAACGTTAGTCATCGGCGATTCCATTACCCGCAGTATTAGACTAAAGAATCAGCCGACGATCGTACATTGTTTACCGGGGGGCAGAACCACCGACGTAGCCGCAAATCTGGGGTTGGTGCTAGCGAAGTCAAAAACTGGCAAGTATAGAGAGTACAGAGATATTGTTATTCACGTTGGCACCAACGACGTAAGGATGAAAGTCAGAGGTTACGAAGCAGAACATAGCATCAGTGTGTAAACTAGCTAGAAAGATGTGTCGGCATCGAGTAATTGTCTCTGGCCCCAGCTAGGGGTAATGACGAGCTCTACAGCAGACTTGCGCAACTCTATCGCTGGCTGAAAACGGAGTTCTGCCCGTCGCATGAGGTAGAGTTTGTAGATAACTGGCTCTCTTTTTGGGAATCTCCCAGAAATAGGACCAGGCATGATCTGCTGAAGAGCAACGGACTCCATCCTAGCTGGAGTGGTGCTCTTCTTTTATCTAGGAACATTGACAGGAGTCTCACTCCTATAGCCTCACCATGAGATAGGGTGCAGGTCAGGCCGCAGGCTGTTAGCCAGCCTGCTAGCATAGTGGAGTCTGTCGATAGCATAGCCAGAGTAGTCAATACAGTTTTACCTATTGCCACTGTGACTCGTTCCAGGCTGAGAAAAGTTAAACAAGGTAGTGCTAACAATAGCAACCTTATTAAGATAAAGCCTTCCTCCACCTCGGTCACAAATAAAAATGACTATCACCTCGCATCTCAAAATGGGACTCCTAAATGTTAGATCCCTTGCTCCAAAGGCAGTTGCAGTTAATCTCTGATCATAAACTAGATGTTAGTGGCTTGTGGGAAACGTGGCTAAAGCCTGATGAATTCACTGCCCTAAATGAGGCCTCTCCTCCTGGCTATACTAGTGATCATATCCCCCGTGCATCCCGAAAAGCAGGGGGTGTTGCTAATATTTATGACAGTAAATATAAATTTACTCTCAAACACATCACTAGTTTTCATTCTTTTGAAGTTGTACTCATGAAAGTTAACCAGGCTGATAAATCGTTTTACATAGCTACTATGTACAGGCCCCCCAGGCCATACACAATGTTCCTCAATGAGTTTCCAGAATTCTTGTCTAACCTTGTAGTCATGGCAGATAGTATTCTAATTTTTGGCGATTTCAATATTCATAAGTCCAATGACCCTCTTCAAAAAGCCTTGGAAGCCATAATTGACTCAATGGGTTTCATCCAACATGTCTCAGGTCAAACACACTGCCACAATCATACCTTAGATTTAGTCCTGTCACGAGAAATAGATATTGTAGATCTAATAATTTCCCCCAAAAATCCTGGAATGTCGGATCACTGTCTTATTACATTTACCGTTAAAACAAGAAATCCAATTGCGCCGCAAACAACGAGTTTCAAAATCCGTACTATATTTTCTCGGACTACAAATAGATTTCTTGATATTCTTACATGCTCGCTCATCAACGACACAGTAAATAAATCCGCAAACGATCAGATTGAGGATCTAAACTCAACACTGCTAAATACTTTAGATACGGTTGCACCACTAAAAACAAAAGAAATACGCAACAAGAAACTTGCTCCCTGGTACACAGACAATACTAGAGCACTCAAGCAACCCTCCAGAAAATTGGAGCGAAAGTGGCGCTCCACCAAGTTGGAAGTATTCAGACTAGCCTGGATAGACAGTACACTACAATACCGAAAAGCACTCACATCTGCTCGATCAGCTTATTTCTCCAAACTGATTGAGGTGAATAAAAACAATCCAAAATTTCTCTTTGATACAGTTGCATAGTTAACAAAAAAGCAACGCTCAACAAGTGGGTCTTCACTTTAGCTGTAATGAATACATGAACTACTTTGATGAAAAGATCATCACCATTAGAAAACAAATAACTGACTCCTCCTTAAATAGTTATAGTCCCCAAAATCTCAGTTGTCCTGAGAATGTCCTGAACTTCCCTGACCAGGTGTCAATGGGGACACTTGAATTTTTTGATCCCATATCGCTCGACACATTCACTAAATTTGTAATGAGTTCTAAACCCACAAATTGTCAGCTAGAACTGATTCCAACAAAATTACCTAAGGAGCTAATTCCTGTGCTAGGTCAGCCGATGTTGAACATAATTAATTGCTCCCTTTCCCCCTGATGTGTACCAAACTCACTAAAAATAGTGGAAATTAAGCCTCTTCTAAAAAAATAGAATCTGGATCCTGACATATTAAACAATTATAGGCCAATATCGAACCTCCCGTTCCTCTCAAAAATCTTAGAAAAAGATGTTTCCCAACAACTGAATGCCTTCCTGAAGACAAATAACATTTATGAAATGCTCCAGTCCAGTTTCAGACCCCATCATAGTACTGAGACTGCACTCGTGAAGGTAACAATTGACCTTCTAATGGCCTCAGACAAAGGTTCTGCATCCGTCCTGTTGCTTCTTGATCTTAGTGCTGCTTTTGACACTATTGATCACTCCCTTCTCTTAGAGAGACTGGAAACCCATATTGGGCTACGTGGACATGTTCTAGCCTGGTTTAAATCTTATTTATCTGAAAGATATCAGTTCGTATGTGTGGATGGCATACCTTTGATTTGTCAGAGGATATGTTTTGGTGTTCCTCAAGGCTCAGTTCTGGGCCCATTATTGTTCTCACTATATATGCTGCCTCTGGGTGATGTAATCCGGAATCACAATGTAAATTTTCACTGTTATGCTGATGACACAGAGTTATACATTTCAATGAAGCCCCAAAATTAGCTACTTTGGAAGCATGCGTTTCAGATATTAGGAAGTGGATGACAGAGAACTTCTTGCTTTTAAACTCAAGACAAACAGAAATGCTCGTTTTAGGACCCAAGAAACAAAGAGCTTTGTTGGCAGATCTCACTGTGAACCTCGACGGCTGCATGGTTGTATCCCAAAAAACTGTAAGAAACCTCGGCGTTACCCTTGACCCTGACCTCTCCTTTGATGAACATATAAAATATGTCTCGAGTTGCTTATTTTCATCTTCGAAACATTGCAAAAATCAGAAACTTTCTATCAAAAACTGATGCAGAAAAACTAATCCATGCTTTTGTTACTTCTAGATTAGATTACTGCAACGCTCTTCTTTCCGGTTACCCTGACAAATCAATAAAACTTCAATTAGTGCTGCACACGGCTGCTAGAATCCTAATTAGAACAAAAAAATGTGAACACATTACTCCAGTACTAGCCTCTTTACACTGGCTGCCTGTTAGGGTTAGAGCTGATTTTAAGGTTTTATTGTTAACCTATAAATCAATACATGGACTTGCTCCTACTTACCTCGCTGAAATGATCCAGCCATACATACCTACACGTAACCTTAGATCGCAAGATGCAGGCCTTTTAATTGTACCTAGCATTTCTAAACAAACAGCCGGAGGCAGGGCCTTCTCTCATAGAGCTCCACTACTGTGGAATGATTTGCCAATTAAGGTTAGAAATGCAAACTCAGTGCAAACTTTCAAGTGTCTACTAAACACATCTCTACAGCATGGTCTATGATTAAGTGTAGTCTGGCCCAGGGGAGTGAAGGTGACCGGAAAGGCTTGATACTGTCCACCCTTGCTGTCTTGCCAGGTGGGCTCTCATCGCCACTGGGATGCCCTCCCTCCAATGCCATTCGGGGGCGGAGTCACTGGCTTGTTGTCTCTCTGTTGCGCACTTGTGCAATTGGGCTGTACTCTGCTGGCAATACTTGGCCCTCTTTCAGAGTGGTTGTGGTTGGTGGGTGTCCCTTTGGTTGATGCTTGGCAATGTGGGTGGATCGATTTCCTGCCTGTTGGGCCTTGTCCGGGGCCTCACCCGGATAGGGCCACAGTGACACCGGACCCCCCTGTCTCAGCCCCAAGGTCTTACGCTGCTATATTATTGTGCTGGGGGAGTAGGGTCAGTTCTCCATCTCCACTATAAATCCTGTAGATCTAAGGAATGCATTTTCTAAATTTTCCCTGTCTCCTGCAGTTTTAAACTTAGGAGGACATGTGGTCCTGGCCCACACCTGAGGAGTACCAGGCTTGAAAGACCCGTTGCTGTCCCTGTCCAAAGTCCTCCTGGTTGTGTTGCAGATCAAGACGATACCTGACGATTTCAGCTGCCACTGTGCTGACTCCTCCCCCTCCCCGTGTTGTCCCTGTCCTTGTCCATCTGGTCATGCTTCCGACCTGGACTAAGTTTAAATAGAC
>JACXGI010010871.1:0-26448 GCA_016801175.1 Esox masquinongy
CTTAGGCACAGAGTCGCTTACTACAGAAGAAGATGAGACTGAAGATGAGACTGTGTGTACAGCATCAAGACTGAGGCAAAGAGGCCTTTTGGGTCAACATCAATGGACGAGGACAACAACAGGACTATGTGCCAGGTAAAGGGAGAGGACTGGGGAGTAACTTCACAATTAAATTTAGACTTTGACATGTATTGGGATACAGGTTGCTCTATATCAGGTCAAAATGGAGCGGGAAGTCAAAACTTGTAACTAGAATGTACTAGCTAAATTAAAATCCAATGGGAGTAAAGTTAAAATCGGGATGGGTAAAGATACATTGAATGGCTGAAACGAAAATTCTACCAGAAGAAAATGAAAGGACTCCATTGAGAAAGCCCAAACTATTCCCACCAACCAGGAAAACAGCGGTAAAGATAACTGATCTTCCTTCTGTGAAGGAAGCAACAACTAATCAACTGATTGACAATAGGCCTTAGCAGTAGGCCCCAATGAACAACACGACAGCTCAAAATCTTAGTAAAGGACACATGGATCCAGGCTAACCTCTGCTGACCAGACCACGACCCTCCAGCACAGGAGGACATACATCAGGAGTCCAGCCTGGACTCAAAGAAAGACAAAACTGGCAGACAATCAGGTGACCTCCTCCTCTGCTGCCTCCTCCTCTGCTACTACTACTACTACTGGTGATTTCTGTGGAGTCTAGAATCCACAGGGACTGCCAAGGGCGGGCCTGGAAATTGACTCTGACAGCCGAACTGAACTATCAAAGAGACCATGTCACCACACGTAAACGCACTTACACTGCACCCTCATACTGCACCTCAACACTTCCACCACTCACCCACACACTCCAAGAACACATTCTGGTGACTCTCTCACCTATACATTACAAATACACGACAAGCTAAATATCCCTAACAAGTTTTACACTGTATGCATGTCTTTCATCATTTCAACCCCCAAAACGGAGCTAATCAGGAGCAGGTGCTCTCATTGGTCGAGGTATCCAAGTGCGATGGTCCACCATCTATAGGGACCGGGTGGTCCATAGGAGAATACGGAGGACCAACTCTCATCCCGCCCTTGCCCCAATTCACGACCCCATTTAGACCAGAGGAGCTCCAAACCCAGAAAATCGGGTGATACGCCCAGGCCATCAGGTGGTAGTGGTAAACTGTAACAGACCCAAGGTAACCGACACACACCAAGATTCACCCAAAGCGGTTGGTCACAACTCTCCGCCAGCCTCTCTTTCTGTTCAGGACTATGCCGTTAAAGGCAGGACCAGTAATCTATACAGCCGACTCGCTCTCGCTCATGCAAGAGCCATAAAGAAAGGAAAATGCGTAATATGTGGGCTAATACCACACAGTTCCACAGGGGGTGTGCCTCTTATGTCTGTTCCAATCTCTGACTGTGATACGTGTGCTTTATTGTTTCCCAATAGTACCCAGCCATCATAGTCGTAGTGGCCATAGGCCTGTTAGAACTCCTCCTACGTGCCAGTTGTCGAGTGGCCCTGAATGCACTGTGTTACAATAAAAATCAGTTTGGCATAGAGCTAAAAGACATGCAATAGTTTAAGACATCCCAATGTTTAAAATTGACCTACTGATACTGATTTACTGATTCTGATTAACTGATGCTCACATATACTGACTGCCTCACAAGTCCATGCTTAGGTAAATGACACACATAGTTAACCTGGAGTTATCACGATGGTATACATCAAACCCAGAAGGGGCCTTGGCCCAGTATGGCAAACCCGCAGGGCGACTACGATGATCGATGGATGACCCGGCGGATGGACCCCCATGGAGGAAGACGAGGATCCACACTTAGTATAAATTGGACAATGATCTATTTAACCATAACAACTGTCTTGATTGTCAGTGTATGATTCAGTGTAACTTATTTAAAGTAACTGTAGCCCAATGATCCTTAAGATCCAGGATGTTTTGATATGTGATTCTTCTGATAAAATTAATTCCTGTAATAAATGCATTCTTTTAATAAATTAATCCTTTGTTTAAATTGTCCCTGTTGGGACAAAAGGGAGGAATTGTTAAAGATTAATTTATTACCTTATTCTTATTCTACCCATTATTCTGCAAATTAACTGTAGTAAATGGACTGTTTTAGATTAGGCCTTAAATTGCTTTAGACTGTTCATGGTTGCCACGTATAGAAGATGATCTAGGTCAGCATGCCCTGTTCTTAGAAGTGATTATGGCCACAACCAAAGGCGCCAGGCCTCAAACCTATCTTATCTACGACCCTGCTCAGTTGGCTCCAAGGTGAAGTTGCCTGTGTCTCCTCTGTATTCTTCCGTTTGTGTAGGACAGGGACTAGGGGTAGCTCAGATCAGGAAGTCTGTTAACTCTGTCCTAGAACTATGGTTGCCATGACAATGTAGGGTTCTATCTTGTTTTCCGATTAGTATGACGACTTGTTTTGTATGTATCTTATAGCATTAGAGACAATATATTTGGGGTCTGACAAGGAGGGCTATAAAGAGGTGGAAGCAATAATGTATGATCAGAACAATTATGACACTACTCTGTTGGTCTCTGTACTTATACTCTGTTTTGTGAAAGCGATTGTTCCCGTGGATCCACGTAATTAAACTTGAAATAATCAACTGTTATACCAGACTCTGAAAAGTTTTTGTTTGTAATAAATCGTGAACATTTTCCAATCTTCCACAAAAAACAACTGAATATCTCTCTCAAGTCATGTTCAGTCAAACCTGTAATTAGCCATTGGGATTAAAGGGTGTAATGATAGTGGCCTCTGTGCTGTAGAATAAATGCATTGTTCTAGGTATACACACCTATCTTGTATATATTTGTGAGAGCGACTATTTAATGATGATACTGGAACACAACTGAGACAACATTGCTGCAATTTTCTACTTCTCTCCCTTGGCTCGACCAGGTACTATTATTATTTTACCAACTGTATGAAACTGCAACATTCTTCCAAAGCTAACTATTGAAATCTGTGGCACTTTATCTACTGTAAAATGTATGGACTATTTTTTAGATAAGGCTAATAGCTGTAATTACAATGGCAAATTATTTGAGCCTTGGTTATTGAATTAACTATTGAGATCTGTCGCTATAATTATACTGTATTATGTATAAACAAACGTTGCTGTCATTCGAGCTACTGTCTGAACATTCAGTACAACAAACAGTTGTGTCCATTATAAAACACCCAGATTTACTGGAAAGTTGAGAAAGGAGGAATTTTTAACCATTTCTACTGGTAAATGTACAGTTGGGAAAAAATGTTCATGTTTTTCCCAACTGTAGATGAATATAATGCAAAGGTAAAGCCTAGTCTTTTTATAAATGGCTAGTTAAAACAGCAACTGATTTGAGCCATGTTTATTGAAAACCGTGGGCTTTGTGAGCTTCACAAAACTGGAATTAATGACAAGGCTGCCAATCGGAAAGCACTTTTTATCCAAGGTAAGGAGCACAAAACCTGAGTCCCTGAGCAATGGAAAAAATCTGTTCTGATGAACAGATTTCCTCAACCCGACGGGTTTACATTTGGAGAAAGCAAAAGGATGCCTTCAGCCCACAATGTCTGATGCCAGCTGTTAAACATGGTGTGGGATTCATTATGGTAAGGGCATCCATCTTGCGGGAGTAATTGGGTCCGATAACTGCTCTGTATGGTCGTATAGAGGCCCAAGAAGTATGAGGCCATTTTACAGGGCTAGATGCATCCTATGGGACAAACACTGTTCTCTCATGACGTTGCAATATTCCAGGATGATAATGGCACCACACAAAATGCAAAACAAATTCAAGAGTGGTTTAATGAACGCAAGGATGTCATAAACCTTCCAATTATAGCATCAATATTACACGTCTTCATTCTCATTGTTAAGTTAATTCGCATTCAACCACAAGGAGGATCTTTTATCTGGGGGTATCGCCCTTTCAGAGTGATTAGCGCCTGCCTGGGTACCAACATCTGGCCAGCATTTTTGGTCTACTTTGAGATGTGTTTAAGATGTGTGTGCTTCTCCATACATAAAAACCAATGGTACAGCACAGTAGTCAGATTTGTATATTTTTCTGTTAGCTTGAAGCAATTTGATTTCAAAAACACACATAGGCTAGTTGAATGAGTAACATTGGACATCGAGATTTGATTGCATAGGCCAATACAAATAGCCAGAGCTGTGTTCGACACCACCTGAAGCGAGACCAAGTCAAGACCTCAATTGAACCAAATCAAGTCCGAGTCAAGACCAAGATTTCAAACCGATAAAAAATGTTTGGCATGAACTGAAAACATTTGTTCGTAAGTGGGGCATGCCGACAAGGGAAGATTATCTTGTTATCGCCATCATAATGTCTTGGCTCGAGAAACTGAAGATAAAGGCCTGCAACAACTACATTCATCACATAATACAAGGTCTTACCTATGTAGTTTAGCCACTAAAATGTAGGATTGTAAACTCTATAAATAGGAAAAATGTAAGAACGTACATTATTTTAAATGTTAATTAGACATCTGGATTTTTTCATTATTTCATTTCCAACAAAATAAAATTGTCAAGCCTACACTACCTGGCCGTTGTAGTCCAACTTTTATTAATTCTCAATGCAATTGATTTGGAAAATACCGTTTTGAAAGCTACACCCTCCTTCCATGACTTTTCCTAAATAGGTGTATATTAGGCCTACATTGTTCCATTCAGAATTCTAAACTCACAAACTGAAAACTATTTGGAGACTATTTACTCTGTTTTTTTTTACACCGTATTCCTGCTTAACGCGCCATATAGAATCAGAGTGTGAAGACGGTGTGTGCTGTTTTAGATCCTTGGCACGTCCCCGTATTGCCAATCACACAACATTTTCACCAAGTGAATAGGCTATAAGTACGGCGCATCTTAGCGGGTCTGTCCCAGGAGTCCAGGCATTGAAATGGGTTAATTTCAGTGCCAGATCATAGGACCAGACTCATAATTTAAGCAATCGTGTTTGCACTGACTCCTCTCAGTCTCAGTTTGATTAATTTGAGATGAAGAAGAATGTCTTAGAGTTTGACCTGTAATCTGACAATATAATGCTTCTTTATTAAAATATTTAAATTATGAATGAACAAATTATAGTCTCTTCCTATAGGCCAATAGGCTCATGTAGCCTGTTGCCCCTGTAGTCGACAAGGATAGGCTAAATAAGTGTGGCTATAGACTGGGAACACTCCACCAGCATAACAGCAAGATTGCAGCGTACTTTATCTATTTTTAAAAATCCCAATGCTATAGGCATATATGCATGCATTGAATGCATTTAGCCCCCAAATCTCCCCCTTAACCATCAGTGTGGTGTGGGTCCAGCAGGTGTGTAGCCGCGGAAAGTGTGGCACATTTGGGAATTGTAGGATATTTTCTGCTGCTTTCGTTCCTTCGTGAGTCACGCTGCCGAAACGGGTGCCTTTTGGGGAACCAAACTCAGATCGCTATTAAGATATAGTTCTGCAATCAGCACCCCAAGGTTAAGCGGAGAAAGAATTATAACATACTTTTTAACTAATTCTTCTCTTTCTTAAGGACATGGCCAATATGTAGGAACACACCGACAAGAATATCGGAATTAATGTCAGACTTGGATATAGGAAAATGCCTGCAGTATATCAGTCTCTATAGGCACACGCTTCTCTTTTTCATTTAAAATTATTTCAAAAATATACTTATGGACTTGCAGTGAGTGAATGTTTAGGACCTAGGCGAGGCTATATTACGCAATGCATTCAGTCAAGATCACAAAGCTTTTTACGCCAAATATACACAATTGATGTCACATCTGTTACATACATTATACTTAATACAAATACATTTTCTGCCCTCTTCTATTCGCACTTCTTGTTAGATGCTAACTGCATTTCGTTGTTCTCTACTTGTACTTGTTCAATGACAAAGTTGAATCTAATCTAAAAAAAAAAAAAAATGAGATATGCGCTCCACCAGTTAAATAAAAGAAGTAGTCAGGAACACTTGGGTGACTGGCAAGAGATTTTTCAAGTCACTTATCTGAGGATCAGGGGTGAAAATAGATTTCATTTCTTACCGGTACTGACCTGTGGGTGCATGCACTTCTGTGCGCATTTTATGTGCTTTATTAGCTAAGGATAGGCCTATTTGATGTGTATAATAATTTTATAATTCATAATAACAACTCCCTGTTATGTTATGCGCATCATGTATTGTGCAGATCATGCAGATAGATAATGTAATTTTGGCCCCTGAAAATGATATTCTATTTGTCTTCTCTTGTCATTTTCAGTAGGAAAGCGTTAATTAGCCTACAATATAAACAAAATAATAATTAGGAAGAGATATATGTATAATGATGTATATCCTATTCATATTTTCTACAATTTGCAGCTTGTTAACATGTTTTTTCTGCATGCATCTCACATAGCTGCATGTCTTCTAGGATAAATATCATTGGTTTGTTTGAGCTCAACATTGTTTCAACTGCTTATTTTCCGTGGTAATGGAATGGACAGGTATTTGCATATATCGGGAAGTGGAGACGTGATCAGAAGCTTCTTTTTGTAGACTACTAAGTGTAGTGGTTAGACTAGTACTGTTGTAAAGGAATTGGAAAACTAGTTTATTCTTTACATCATTACAATGCAATCCCAACTCATAACGACATTTAAGAATTTAATGTTGATTTTTATTGTAATTGACAATATTCTTATATGTTCGCTAGCAGAGCTATTCGGCTTCATTTATCATACATTGCAGAGGATGTTTAGTGGCGTAGTGCAACGTGTACCAGCTGAATAGCCAACCACTATGCTATGTGAACTACCATGTAAATCAAAAGCAATGGCTGAATCTCAAATCACATATTACATCCTACGTACTACAAGTACGTACTTCGCAGATGATGGTGAAGTACATACAGTTTTGTATATAGTAATCTAGCATGCCAGTATTGGGACCGATTGGGATATACTACATTGTCATAAAATTGCGTCTTGACATTAGATCATTTTTGTAATGCATTAACATTGCGCCAACTTTGAATATTTAGCCTTACACCACTAAGCATTGTGTTAAACTGACTAACGTTTCTTATTAAGTTTACTTCCACCACAAATAACATCTATGAACTGTATGGCTTTTGCCACATGCCGTTTCAACAGTTTATTAGCCAGCAATAGGCCTACTAGTATCTAGTTACTACTTGGAATAGTCATAAGAATTGAGGAATTGCTACCGAGACTGAAGATGAACTTTACACTGCCAAAGCCATTTCATGGTACAACAATGTTTGTTTTTCATTCATTCGCGGTTGATATTGATACAATAACTATCAATATCAACATAGGTGATAACTGACTTCTTCGTCAAGTGAAAAGATGAGAGAATTGTGGAAACCCCTCCTCTTTTACTGCGCAGGAGGTTGTGGTCTATATTACCCCAAAAGGCATGCACGGATTCGTACTTTGAAAATCCACCAGAAATAGTTGCAATATAACTGTAAACCGTTTTATTTTAGGCTTACTATAACGTAGCTACTGAAGCTTGTAACCAGAAAGGTTCTCGTCTATCCTGAACAAATCCTAATGCATAATTTGTTTTGTCTGTGGCGAGGATCGAACACCGGTCACATACATGGCAGTCCACTTCTCTAACACTACGCTATTTAACAATGGGTAGTCAGTCAGTCACTCACTCAGTATGAGACATTCGCTCTTCTTGGCCATCTCCGCTTACGAGGTCCGGCAAAAGGCTGTTTCTAATAACTAAAAATGCCAGAGTAATACTGACATGGTATTACCTTCAGTTGGTCTCTATAACATGCGTGACACTGTAAAGCTGAGGAGAAGAGAATCAAAACTCAGCTTTGTTATCTTTTGGTTGCAGTGGAGCCGTAACTTACCAGAGGTCTGTTTTTTTGCTGGTGCGGCCTTTAGGTTGGTTGCAGGCTTCATCCCACACCTAGCAGAACTTTTCCTGACATTACTGTGATTAGCCAGACTTGGACAATCTAAATATATGGAGAGATAATTATCAAGCATTTTGTTTTTGGCCTCACATTGAAGGGGCAGTCGTGGGCTACGTACAAAATTCAAGATGATTGCTATAGCAAGTGCACATGTCGAAAAGAGAAATACCCTCTGCTAAGACAATGAGGATTTGAACCATACCTTGTGGCTCAAATAAACATGTAGAAGGGGCACACAAAGACAGAATAATTCAGTTCAATAATGAAGTACAGAAAATAAGTACCACGTTTTTTCCTCTTTGCTACAGGTAAAGCACAACTGCTGGTTGCCAAGTGCTTTTGGCTTTGGCTGGGGGCTTGTAAACTCTTCCGACTTATACCTGTGAGACAAAAAGATAGGTAATCAAACAAATAATAATCAAAATAATGACAGAGTAAGGTATTTCATTCTTCCAAATGTTCAACTAAATTTTAGTTTACTAAAACCACTTTGTCAGGGAATTGGTTAATGAAAAATAGCGTGCACAATTACTGGATTCACTGAAAGGTAGATAATGCACAATCTAACATCCTTTCTAGACTACGAAATTAGTGCAGAATAGGACAACACCACAGTACAGTAACTGTCCATTAATTTTATGAATAGATCATATGGCAACTTCATACTCAAGCTGGGGTACAAATGTCATAATGGGCATAGTTTGATTTATTTCCAAACCTTTTAAATTATGTACATACCTGCAGACAGGCTGGGTTTGGTAGTGGAGCGGGTGGCCACTATTACTGCGGGAAGTTGGAGATTAGGCATGCTTCTCTGAGCGCCAAGCTGCAAGCCAGATGCTTGTGGTTTCATCAGACCAGTGCTCATCAGCTTGGACTCTATAAATTCAACAACCAATCAGAGGAAAATATTGAGGGAAGTGTCACTGGAGAAAGCAGGGAGCCCCTCCGGTACATTTGTACTTGTACAGTAAATGGCAAATCGGCACTGATATGCACATACTGTACATAAGAATACAGTGGCTATACAGTAACATGTTATAGCTCACACGTGCCACACCCTCTTCCGAGATTTTGGTTTGGAGAGTAAAAAGGCAATACTTTCTCTTCGTGCACATTTTGAAAACTTTGCTGGTTATAGTGCTCACAAGTTTTTGCAAGTACTATAATGAGTAACGTTTTTGTAATGAAAAGGGTACAAAAAATACATAACCTTCTGATAAAAATGCTACTCTATCCACAAATAATTTTTATAGGGTTATTTTACGTGTGAAATAGCATTATTTAAGTTGTTAATTTTGACACAAACACCTAAACAGCATTCCATAACAGTGGCATCAGACAAACCCAATTTCTGTTGCCTCCATTACCACAGTAATCTCCTTCCAGGGGCAGATGAAAATGTCTGATCTTTTTTGGCTTTCGCTTAAAACCCAGGCTTAAAAACCCAGGTCACAAAATTAGTTTGAGCAGAAAAACATCAAGTTACTGGTTTAATATGAATACTTGAATTCTTTAGAAAACGTTGCACAGCATAAACATGTTTTATTTATGAAAATACATGTTTCTAGAAATACTTTTATTAAACATTTTATTTTCATGTTGGCTATTTGTTTAATAACTGTATCAAAACTGAACCTGAGAAAGGGTCCCTCAGATAAGTTTCAAATGAAAGCCGACGATTAAATGTTATCTTCTTTAGTTATAAGTAGTATATGTAGTGGACTTTTGCAATGTTTGTATGATTATCAATGAGAAAAATGAATTGCAAATGAGAAAAATGAATCGCCATACTAAATCGCAATACTGAGTATATCACAAAACAAAGAAAAGCAATTGGGTAAACAACAATAATTTTGCTATGGCAGGGTATAAGGACTGTTGAAAACAAATTATTCCAAATTCCTCAATTGAGCTGATAGAAAACCAAAAAAACTCACATGACATTAAGCATACCACACAATCGCATTTAGGCTAAATACAACTTTCAGACTAGAGACAAACATCCACTAATCTGCAGAGGGAAAACCATGCATTCAGTTATGCCACTGTCTGTTAGTTTTCACATCAACAGAACATTATAATAAATCTATAGATTTGGCTAGCTAGGCTATATATTTGTTACATTTCTGTCAACTAAATGTACTTCAGGAAGCAAGATAATTAGCCTAACGTGAATGTTCTACTGCATGCAAATATGTTCCTTGGGAGGATTTGGACTTGTATATCTATTTAAGATTGTATCTCAAACGGGGTGAGCGTCGTGAGCTCACAAATGTGGAAGTCTCAAAGGCGCCACCGTGTGGTTGACCAAAGGTTGCTTTCACTCGTTTTTGTCGTCTCATGGTTGGCCATGATATGAACCAAGTACAACTATAATACCATTATGCATGTAAGACTTAAGAAAACCACGCACAAGTTCAGTGGTCAATAGCGGCCATGTTTTTTAACATACTGGCCTGGTTTTTACAACTTTTGAAGACCATCATCCATAAATGCCAAATAGGAATGTACGTGAATATTGGTCATTTGGTGCCAAAGCAGTTGCATTAACTGTATCTCACAAATTAAAAATGGCCGAAAAACCATTAAGGCCGAGGTAATGAGTCCCAATTGCAAATATGTTCCTTGTGAGAAGGTGGACTTATCTACCTCTTTTCATGACTCAAACAGGGTGAGCATGACGAGCTTGCAGATGTTCAACTGCACCACTGTTTGGTTGACAAAAACTTGCAGTAATTTTTGTGATATCTTGTTTAATATATGTACCAAGTAGAATAACTATACCAGTGCATGTAGGTGCAAAACCATGCAACCACACATGTGCATTGGTCAATAGCAGCAATGTTTTTTTAAATACTGGCATGGCTAATTTAACTTTTGAAGACCTTGGTCCACAGATGCTAAATATCAAAGTACGTGAAGATCGGTCATTTGCCACCAAAGGGAGTTGACTTTTAAGTGATTATCAGAAAATCCAAAATTGTGGAAAATCCATCATGGCGTACTTTATGGGTCCCATTGGCAAAAATGTTCACAGTGAGAAGATAGTTTTCAAAATTGGTACGTGAATCTAAGTCAAATCGGGTGGGCGTGGTGAACTTTCAAAAAGTGCAAATTTGCAGGCTTGTGACAGAGCCAACATGAGGCCGATTTGCATGCCACTGCACCAGAAGTTGTGGCTCTTGACTACCGTATACATTTGGGCACCTTTGTATCATTTTAATTCATGGGAATTTTTTTGGGGAAAATAATAAGAATTATAGCTGCAAGCAGCATTTAGGTTTCAGCATTAAGCTATTACAAGCCAAATTACAATTTATTTTCAATAGGACACATCCAGCTCATGTCCATAGCTGCAAACAATGTCATGTATGGCGTTTTCTTTCCACTAGTATCCTCATTTGGCAGAGGAAACGTCATTCATATATACACTCAAGTCACAACCCTGATCATGTGTACCAAAAGTAATCACAATCAAGATTGGTCATTTGAAACTATAGACGTAGCATTTAAAGCGCTTTTCAGAAATTAAGAATTTCCAAAGAATCATAATGACCAAATTAATGGGTCTCAACTGCAAATATGTTTCGAAAATGGATATTGCCTTTTGTCTGAAATATTGTTATACTATGACACAGATTCTCATACCAAACTACACTGATCAAAAAAATAAAGGGAACACTTACATCACACACCGGGTCTCGATGAAGGAAATATATAAAAGAACAAAATCTTTACAATACATTGTGTAATTCATTGGGAACAAAAGAACGTAACAGCTGTTAATGGAAAACAAAAATCACTAACTGATTGAGGGCGGGATTCAGTCACACCAAAAATCAAAGTCAACAATTGAAATAACAGGCTGTTCCAACTTGCGTGAATTTCATCACGGCAACTCAAAACGTGTCTCAGTAGTGTGTATGACCCCCACGTGCCTGTATGCACTGCCGACAACGTCTGAGCATGCGCCTGATGAGATGGCGGAAGGTGTCCTGGGGGTTCTCCTCCCAGACCTAGATCAGGGCATCAGTATTCTCCTGGACAATCTGTGGTGCTACTTTGCGGCGTCGGATGCACCAATGCATAACGTCCCAGAGGTTCTCAATTGGATTCTGGTCTGGGGAACGTGAGGGCCAGTCAGTGCCTTCCAGGAACTCCCTACACACTCTGGTCGCATGATACCGGACATTGTCCTGCACCAGGAGGAATTCAGGGCCTACTGCACCGGCGTAAGGTCTGACGATGGGTCTGAGGACTTCATCCTGGCACCTAACAGCAGTCAGGGTACCATTGGCTAGCACGTGGAGGTCTGTGCGACCCTCCGAGGATATGCCTCCCCAGACCATCACTGACCCACCGCCAAACGTTCATGCTGGATGATGTTGCAGGTAGCATAACTTTCACCACAGCGTCTCCAGACTCTTTCACATCTGAAGAGAGCAGGGCGCCAATGGCGGACCTGCCAATTCTGGTGTTCTCTGGTGAATGCCAAACGAGCTGCATGGTGCTGGGCTGTAAGCACAGGTCCCTCTAGAGGATTTTGGACCCTCATGCCACCCTCATGGAGTCTGTGTCTGAGAGTTTGGTCAGAAACATGCACACCAGTTGCCAGCCGAAGATCATTTTGTAGGGCTCTGGTAGGGCTACACAATCTAATTATAATCGAAATTGCGATATTTACATGTGCAATATCCAAATCACCAACTTACGCCATTTTCAGCTTCAAAAAAGGTGAATTATAAGCGCTTCAAGCAAGGCAACGGGCATGCATAGTACATCCGTAATTGTTTTTCTTGCGGGTGCTGTAGTTATTTTGGTAGATTACTTAAAAACCTGGACTAATTTTGTTTAAATACTTTAATTACAGCATGGTTATTAAAA
The DNA here is from genome assembly GCA_016801175.1 of Esox masquinongy. NCBI lineage: Eukaryota > Metazoa > Chordata > Actinopteri > Esociformes > Esocidae > Esox > Esox masquinongy. The sequence goes on from JACXGI010010871.1 coordinate 12,885, forward strand.
GTTTTGGCTTCAATGTTGGTGCCTACAAACTTAATATGGGAGAAAATATACCTCAAGGGTTGAGACATTTTGCCTAGTCAGCTATGGCAACGGCACAAACACAGCAAACTCCATTGCATTGAATGAGCAGTTAAACAATCAGTTCGACACAGGCTGCACCCTCTAATTGGTAACAACTGTAAAATAGAAAACACTGAATTTTATTCAGTCTAATAGCACATTATGTAGGCTATGAACGCTAGTTTTAAGTGAGATTATCTACGCTGTTTTCACCCATGCTTGAAAATCGCATATCATTACCGTAATTGCAAAATTTGTCAAAGAAATCGCAATTCAATATTTTATCCAAATCATGCAGCCCTAGGCTCTGGCCGTGCTCCTCCTGTTCCTCCGCGCACAAAGGAGCATATACCAGTCTTGCTACTGGGTTGATGCACTTCTACGGCCCTGTCTAGCTCTCCTCGTGTAACAGCCCGTCTCCTGGTATCTCCTCCATGCTCGTGGGACTGTACTGGGAGACACAACAAATAGTCTTGTGACAGCACGTATGGATGTGCCATCCTGGAGGCGCTGGAATGCCCGTGCAACCTGAATGAGCTGCAGATACTGCCTCATGCTACCAGTAGTAACAAGGACCCTAGCAAAACGCGAAACTAGTGAAGAATCTGTCAGGATGGATAAGGAGAGAGCAATTGTCTGTGGCCACCACCTGCAAAACCATTCCCTTTTTGGGGGTTGTCTTGTTGTTGCCTCTCCAGTGCACCTGTTGTCACTTTCATTTGCACCAAAACAGGTGACACTGATTCACAATCGCTTATGCTTCCAAACTGTACAGATTGATATACCCAAAGTTTAATCGACTTGGTGTTATACTGTGATGATTACATGTTCCCTTAATTTTTTTGAGCAGTGTACTAAGAGTGGTGAAATATTACCACATACTTGTGTGAATAGTACCAAAGTCTCTGAAAAAACCTGTAAAACAGAAAAAACACGAACATTATTCCGTAAGACTATACTACTCTCTATTCTAGAACACACTCATGTTGGTTTCTGAAATTAGACCGTTGGTAAAATCTTTAAAAAAACAGATTTTTAGAGGGAGTGTTTTGAACTGAGACAAGCAATACATACCCAACCGATCAAAAGGATTATCAAAAACATTTGCTGCTCACCTGGAACTTTGTTCAGCCGAATACTGGAAATCTTATCTGCCAAAGCCTAATAGAGAAATGAAGATAGACATACCAAATGCGCTTTCCCAATAGTAAGCCATTTTCACATGTGTAGGTGTTTCATGGCAACAATAGCAAGTATGCTAATTCAGTTATGATTAACGACACATTTCACTTCTTCAAATACCCTTAAGGTCTGTCGAGTCAGCTTCACAAGCATGCCTGTAATTCTTCTAGCATCTTTATGTTGCAAAGCACACACCATACTGTATATCCTGATAAGATGTAGCATTACTCATGACCTACCTGCTGAGTAACAGTGGCTGCAACATTCCCCAAAGGACCTTCACGTGTTTTGTTTCCATTACCAGGCATAGCAGAGAATGGCTCTGAGTGGGCTAAGGCCACAGGGGCCAGAGCCATATGGGCCGGCTTGGTCTTTGACTGTGCAGCCAGCGTTGGAAGCTGAGACACAGTTCTTGGTGGGGGTAGACGTGATTTGGGATGGGACATGGCACTCAGTGGCTGAAGTAACAACTTTCTATCAGTGACAATGTTTGAGGCAGCTGGCAGTTGGACTTGTTTCGGCTGGAAGCCCGAAGATAGCCTTTTCCGGACGTCTGAGGTCCTCTCTAGTTTTCCAACAGCCATGGGAGTGGACGTTACCAGTATGTTTGGATCTAACTCCAGAGTGTCATCCAAGGTGAAGGTGTCTATTTTTTGGTTCTCCAAATCAACACTTTGACTACAAAGACCTTCGGAGAGCCTATGTCCCCTGGATGGGCCTGGTTGAAGCCGTACCAGGGGTTCAGCAAAATCGATATCAGCACTCGTTGGTTCAGTGTCAGTTTGAATCTTAGTCTCATGATTGCTGAAAGGGTGCTCATTGCCAACACTGGTCACTTGAGAATTTTCACTGCACATCATAGGGGGGCAAGCTTCAAATGTGCCATTCAGGGGTCTGATTTCCACAGATCTCATTTCAGTGGTTAAGGCATTGGGCTTGGTAAGGAAGTGGGTTCCAGTCTTGAACTCCAGTGTTGGTTCAGCCAGACATTCAAAAGTGCCATTGTTAGAGTTCATCCTCTTGTCATCACACTCTGAATCAAACAAGGAACCAGATACCAAACAGAACAGCGGCACTGTGCAGGAAGCAAACACCTCACCATCAGGCACAACTATGTGGGTGAGGTTTGTGTCTGTGACACCAGAAGAGGCAACACTAGAACTTTGGACCAGAGCTGGCACTGCAACCTCTTTGGTCAGGTTTTGTACCTGATGTTCCAATGAATCCTGACTTTGGGTGCTGCCCTCAAATAAGTCATGTGCTCCCTTTTGGGACAATCTGGAAAAGCTTGAGCTAATGAGCGATATAGTCTCCCCGAGTGCTTTTGGCACTGGACCTTCCTGCAAACTGAGACAAACAGAGCCCTTATGCAACTCTTCACAGCAATCATCATCATCTTCTGCATTACTGACACTGTCTTTCATAGAGACAATGTTGCGTGTATCCTCCAGGGAAGATCTGGAGAAGCTTGAAGCATTGAGCAATATCTCCCCAAGAGCTTTTGGCAGTGGACTTTCCAGCAAACTGATGCAAGAATTTGAGCCCTTATGCAAATCATTATGGGCATCCTTTTTTGTTGTACGAAAACTCTCTTTCATAGACAGAAGAGTAACTGGATGTGTGTAAGACATATCCATTGCAGGACGGCCAAGGGAGGGCTCTACCACCACAGGTAAGAAGTAAGAAGTGTCTACTGTGTCCTCAAAACAACTTATTCCACTGCAGTTTGGTAAAGTTTCATCTTCAATATTCCAGTTCTTTGAGGCATGCATGGGACTCAAGCCTGGGCAGCAAGAGCTCTGCCTGTGTAATGGCAAATGGATGCGTTTTAAAAACGGGGAGAGCATGGTTCTTGGTGTGAACATGGTTTTTGGGTTAATGGTCAGTGACTTGGCTCTGAGCACCCCACTGTGCTGTGATGGTGTAGGTGAGTGACTGCTGTCAGGAAGAGGTGATGTTACAAAACCAGATACTGGCAGGGTCTCCAAATTGAGAGACATGCATGGGCTGTCTGTATTTGGCCCAGGGGGAGTCAAGATTGATGGGTGCGGACCAGTCTGAGCTGTCAAACAAGTCATTTGGGGGCTGCTTTTAGACCAAATAGACTGGATATTTTGGAATGTCTGGGTGCTTGACATAGCACAAAAGGGCTTGGAATTGGAGGAATGGCATTGATTGACACTGACATTTAATCTTAAAGGACTTCTTTGTTCCACAGACCCAAGGGGCAAATTCAGTGCTTTCTGCTTCAAAGCAGAATCACCTGCATGACCCCAGAGATGACCACTTGAGATGTTCAGATTCTCCTTGTTAGTGGCCTGTAGGGAAGATATTGAAATCGAATCAATGTATCAACAAAATCAAAAAACCCTAACAAGTAACTGAAACATTTTATAAACATTTAGAAATTGTACGGTAGGTGGCTGCTGCTGCGGTTACGTCACCCTGAGCAGTTGAAATGAAGCAGACACATTGAAATAAAGTACCCAGTGGCTTGCGTTGCACGTGTCCTTCTCACCGCCACAGCTGCCTTAAGCAAAACATTTCCACGAGACCCACATTTGTAATTGTGAAACGTTACTTCAATAGAAGCACAACTAAACACTAAGTGACCGTAACATTAAGCAGAATTTTCTACAATTTCAGATTGATGATAATTAGGGTCCGAAATGAACACTCGCCAAGCGCCAAATGCGAATAGATTTTACGTTTGGCGAGTAAATCTCACAAGCCTATCTGTATGAAGGTAAAACAGCGACATAAGTTTTTTGCAGTCGTAAATTAGGTTGCACACTTGTAAAAAAAATATTTGCAAACTTGGAATTACTACTGTTAACTGTAAAAACATTTTGCAAACGTCTAAAAAATATTTGCAAACTTGGAATTACTTTTGTAGTTGTATAAAAATGTGCATAATTGTAACTAACTTGATATTTGGAATCATGCAGCTCATTAATAACACTTGCTAGTGTAAAATACTGACACTCAGAGTTTTGTCACTAAAATTTTGCTAGAACTATGACAAAATGATTTTTTGCAAATGAGAGTCTGCGGTAGCACGTTTCATGGCGTTTGCAAGCGGAGACGCTAATTTACAACTATAAAAAAAACTTATGTCGCTGTTTTACCTTCATATATCTGCCACACCGGCGGGTAAATGTTTTTACCCAATGTTTCCCTCTTATTGTAATCAGAGCGAAGGAGAGTGACGCTGCAAAATTTTGACGCGCTTTTTTTTTTTACCACGTCTAGCGCATTTTCCATTGCACACAGTTAACTATCACGAGCATCAGAGCAGAGCAACAACATTGTGCACCCGTCGTTCGGAGTATCAAGCTAGCAAACGAGGTCAGAGAATAGTAACTGGCTGTGTCTGTGAACGCGCACGTTTGTGTTGAACTGCCAGCTAGTGGTCATCACACTGGAACCTCCGGTATTCGTAGTTTGCCTTCAAAATAAAAGTCTGCGGTAAAACGTTATATACATTCAGCAGCAACAATAAGACATCTGATAATCGTATTTTGCCTTCCAAGTAAGTCAGCGATGTCTAGTGTGTATTATGTAAATCTTCAAGAGAAACATTACCTGGGGTAAAATATAAATGAAACAAGTTAAATTAAATAATACATTGTATAAGGTAAAGAATAATAGGCGGAGCACATTGAGAAATGGTTAGAGCATAAGTTAAGGTAGAGAACATTTCTAATATATAAAAAAACAGATTTTTGATGTTATTGTTGTTAATTAGCTTTTGCTCATTAGCTTTGGAGAGGGATTGTGTTATAAATCTGGGAGGCGATTCATGAACAGTTTTGGAGAATGGTAAATTGAGGGGGAGTACTTATTATTATTATTAGGGAATGATGTTAAGATTAGGTTAGATTCAGCTTTGTCACTGAACAAATACAGTACAACAAAATAAAGTTTGCGTCTAACCAGAACTGCAAATAGAGGAAGGCAGAAAATTTACAAGTATTAAATATATGTATGTACAAGTGGGATGTATAGATGTGCAATTAATGCAAATGCATTAGACTAGCGAGTATTTGTTTATGTAACTAATAGTGGCACCACATTCAAAAGCCACCCACTCCTGCAGCAGCTCCAGCACACGACTCCGAAATGTCGAAGGCGAAACAGACATCCCCGGGCCGGTTTGAAAAAAAACAAGCGATGGGTGCCACTGAGGGAGAGACAGCTACATCCCTGAGTGCGACGTGGGCGTCCAGCACAGTCACATGAACGTCCTCGCTAGGGGGAGCCCTCGAGTGGATGTTGAGCAAGACCGACAGGCGATGAGTGATGTTGTATTGCCGGCAGAGGGTACCATCAGGATGGCCAGCAATCTATTGGCTCACTCAAGTCAGAATTTCCTACTCTTAAAAGTCCTAAGATTTGTCACATATTCTGTTTTTTATATAGGCTATATTAAAATACTATAAAGCCCCAGGTAAATGTTTTTAAACAAGTTAATATAGGCAATTGGAAAAACAGAGTGCCTTATCCATTGATAATAAATACTTGTGAAAAGATAAACATTCTGTTATGACAACTTTGATAACCATTCCGTTTTCAGCCTCCGTCTTTTAATGCTTTCAGTTCATTAACAAGTGGTTTGTGGGAGGGGTGGGGGTTGGAGCCACGAATCAGTCACTCCAAGACTGCGCACAAAGCACACTATCACGATGACAATTTCATAGGGTTCTATATGGCTAGATGTCGCTGCTTCCTAGTTGTCTTCCTAACTACAATATAATTGTCCATTATTTTTTTCAAATGACTCAACTAATGGGCGAGCCGAGTATTACCGCAGTCTACATTTAAAAGTAGGCTACTTCAAAATGTACATTTTAGGTCTATGAAAATATGCATCTAACATACAGTAGGCTATCTTGTGTTAGCAGCCAAAGCAGCGGCATCATCTTACACTGGTTTAGCTCACTATTTACCGAGAGTTACAGTTATTTAAAATTCATAAATTGACAAGACTGTAAAGGACAATTAATTTTATTGTTATTATTAGGATACTAGCAAGAACAACAACTATACAAATTCTACAGAAAATGTTAACAGTAGTGGACTGTTCTTCAACATTGGCAACTATAAAATGTATTGAACGATAGCATCCAAAAACTTTTCCTATTTTAAATAGATCAAACACTTGTCTGAGGATGATCTCTGCAAGAAAGACGACGGCCTCGACTGTGCATATTGTATCAAGCAAACTAGCATTTGCAACATTGACATCTGGGATTCACTGTTCAAAGTGGTCTTGGTACTTTTATTTTTTGGCCAATGTAGTAAACATTCGACATTTTAGTTATAACATTTTTTATTGCTTTGGTGAGGTTTTGTATTTTTAATTTAAAATCAAATAAGGTCAAGCACAATTTGTTTTACATTTACTTGTTTTCATTTTTCTATTATTTCTATAACTGATAATGCTGTCATTGTTTTGGTGGAGTTTAGTATTAATATTTTAAAATTAAAATCAGGCAAAGTGCAACTGTATTTACATTACTTTAATTATTATAATTAATTATTATAATTAATTAATTTCTAATTATTATAATTAATTTCTAATTGCTATGTATTACTTACACTTCTGTTAATGTTTTGGTGAGATTTTTAATTTCTATTTAAAAAATCTAAATAAAAAAAAATGTGTAGGTGCGCATTTTGTGTGAGCCATCCGAGAGTGAGTGCCCCGGTCACAGGGCTGATTGTTGTAGGCATCTGATTCTGGCAGCTAATTTTTTAGAATAATTATTCTAAGAGCAGTATAAGAAGTGCAGCTGAAGAGTAGGGCTGCACGATCAATCGAAATAATATTGAAATCGCAATTCGAACATGTGCGATTTCTAAACCACACATAGCTGCTATTTTGGCTTCTTATTTCATTTTTACGCTCAATCAAAATAATTATTTTTACTGGTGTGCCATCTTCGCTATAATCTTATTCATACTTTTATACAATTTATTAGGAGTTGATTTTAGAATCCGTTAGCCTACTTAAAAATAATAATTCAGATTATTAGTATAAAGGTTGGAGTCTGGCAAGCCAACGGCACTATTGTATCAGTCAACACATGCAGTGGATATAAAAAGTCTACACACCCCTGTTAAAATGGCAGGTTTTTGTTATGTAAAAGAATGAGAAAGATAAATCATGTCAGAACTTTTTTCACTTGTAATTTGACCTATAATGTGAACAATTCAATTGAAAAACAAACTGAAATCTTCGAGGGGGAAAAATGAAAAATAAAAACCTTACAATAACCTGGTTGCACACCCTCTTATAACTGAGGATGTGGCTGTGTTCAGGATTAACCAATCACATTCAAACTCATGTTAAATAGAAGTCATTACACACCTGCCATCATTTAAAGTGACTGATTACTCACAAATAAAGTTCAGCTGTTCTAGTAGGATTTTCCTGACATTTTCTTAGTTGCATCTCAGACGAAAAGCCATGGTGCGCAGAGAGCTTCCAAAGCATCAGAGGGATCTCATGGTTGAAAGATATCAGTCAGGAGAAGGGTAGAAAAGAATTTCCAAAGCATTAGAAATACCATGGAACACAGTGAAGACAGTCATCATCAAGTGGAGAAAATATGGCCCAACAGAGACATTACCAAGAACTGGACGTCCCTCCAAACTGATGAAAAGATGAGAAGAAAACTGGTCAGGGGGGCTTCCAAGAGGCCTACAGCAACATTAAAGGAACTGCAGGAATTTCTGGCAAGTACTGGCTGTGTGCTACATGTGACAACAATCTCCCTTTTCTTCATATGAATGGGCTATGGGGTAGGGTGGCAAGACGGAAGACTTTTCTTACAAAGAAAAACATCTAAGCCCAGCTGAAGTTGGCAAAAACAAACATCAAGTCCCCCAAAAGAACGGGGGAAAAAGTGTTATGGTCTGATGAAACCAAGGTTGAACTTTTTGGCCATAATTCCAAAAGGAATGTTTGGCGCAAAAACAACACTGCACATCACCCAAAGAACACCATACCCACAGTGAAGCATGGTGGTGGCAGCATCATGCTTTGGGGCTGCTTTTCTTCAGCTGGAACCGGGGCCTTAGTCAGGGTGGAGGGAATTATGAACAGTTCCAAATACCAGGCAATTTTGGCACAAAAGCACAAAGCTTCACCAGAAGATTAACGTTTTGGAATGGCCCAGCCAGAGCCCAGACCTGAATCCAATTGAACATCTATGGGGTGATCTGAAGAGGGCTGTGCACAGGAGATGTCCCCGCAATCTGACAGATTTTGAGCGCTTGTGCAAAGAAGAGTGGGCCAATATTGCCACGTCAAGATGTGCCATGCTAATAGACTCCTACCCAAAAAGACTGAGTGCTGTAATTAAATCAAACGGTGCTTCAACAAAGTATTAGTTTAAGGGTGTGCACACTTATGCAACCAGGTTATTGTGAGTTTTTTATTTTCCCCCTCAAAGATTTCAGTTTTTTTTTCAATTGAATTGTTCACGTTATAGGTCACATTAAAAGTGGAAAAAGTTCTGACATGATTTATCTTTGTCTCATTCATTTACATCACAAGAACCTGGCATTTTAACAGGGGTGTGTAGACTTTTTATAACCACTGTATCTACAAGCGCTCATACCACACATCTTCCCCTACCTTTTGCTATTTTAAGACAATAAACATTTACAATTCAAATGTCCAGCTGTGTGTCTCAAATCGGTCAATCCAACTACACAATAGATTGTTCTGATCACACCTCTCACTCGTCCCAATTTATATTGTGATCCTAGCAACGCCTGTGCGTCCAGACTACTTTCCTGTCCATCCGGACTGTGCCCTCCATCCTCATCACCCGTCCATCCTGCACAACGTCACTAATCGTCCGTCCGTCCTGCTCAACATCACTCGTTGCCCGTCCGTCCTGCTCAAAATCACTTGTTGCCCGTCCGTCCTGCTCAAAATCACTCATTGCACGTCCGTCCTGCTCAAAATCACTCATTGCCGTCCGTCCTGCTCAAAATCCCTCATTGCCCGTCCATCCTGCTCAAAATCACTCATTGCCCGTCCGGCCTGCTCAACATCATGCTCAACGTCACTCATCGCCCGTCCGTCCGCATAAACATCCACTCGAGGGCTCCCCCTAGCGAGGACGTCCATGTGACCGTACTAGTGTCCACGTCGCTCTGAGGGATGTAACCCCTACTAGACAGAGTGGATTGAGGCCAGCAGGACCATGAAAAAGCGTCATTTTTTGAAATAGTCTAGTTATCTGAAATAGCCTCCCTTACAAAACGCGTTTCATCGTTTAATATGCAATGGGACAATATATAGGCTATTTATAGGCCATAGGCCTACATTTTAATGTGGATTACCTAATTAGGATATATGGTTGGAAACTTGGAAATGACAAAATTCGACTTATAATATTAGTCAAAATATGTTACATGCGTTCAAGTGTTTTTTCCTTTGGTCGATCAGAGTTGATGCGACAAATAAGCGACTGAAACGGGTTTGTCTATTAAATAATAATGTTGCGAAATTAGGCTACATTATGGTGCATTGCAAAACAATTCTAAACTAGATTTAAACATAACCTACTGAAACTTAGAAGCAAAATCCCTTATTCAGATTGGAAACATGATTTTGGAATCAAAATCATGTGCAAAAAGATTGTTGTCTATAAAAATAATTGCAATCTGGCTAAAATTATTTAGATCAGGAAATAATGTAATAATTGCAACAGCCCTGGTGTAGCCTATATATATGCTCAGTTCGCAAAGATTGTGAAGAGTTCATTCTGCTGACTAATTTAAAATAAAAACATCTGTTGGATCACAGAGTTTGTGTTTTATTGCTGTTTAAATGTAGGTTATTATATAGCTCCTGGGACAGACGCGCAAAGACGCGCCATTCTCGTAGCCTATTCACTTCGCGACAATGACGTGTTTTTCTGAAAAACTCTCTCGGTTTTTCGATACCTTAATGTCACTTATGCTCAAACGATGCATGTGCTTAAACGAGGAATAGTGATCGGCAACATGGGGACGCCCCAAGGATCTAAAACACCACTCACCGTCTTCATAGTCTGATTCTATATTTTGCTCTGGGCTTGATTGCTATGTCTGACAGATAGTCCCGCCCCCTCATTAGCTTAAGGACAAGGAAATATATAAATAAATACAGAAATAAAAGAATATGGAAATAAATATAGAAATAAAAGAACAAATAAAAACAGAAATAAAAGAATACGGAAATAAATATAGAAATAAAAGAACAGAAATAAAAACAGAAATAAAAGAATACGGAAATAAAGAAATATAAGATTAGGTAAATGAATGAAAAAATAAATTACAGAAATGATTGAACAAGGAATTAAAAAAATAAGGAAATAATATTGATTAATATATTTATTATTATATTTTTATGCATAAATATATTTATTGATACATTTATTTCTAATTTTGGCAGGTTTGGTTTTCCATACAAAATGGCTATGGTCTAATGTACATGAATAGTACTTTAAATACAGAGCAAATGTATATTTATTTACAAAAATAACAATTAACTGTGATTTAAAATTATAAAACACGTATGTATTTGTATATACATATAGATTTTATAATTTCATTTCATTGTATAAATCACTATTTTAGTAACAGTACGCTAGAAAACGGAGCAAGTTAACTCACTGAATTTGGTAACAGTAGCGTAATCGGTAGAGTAACAGTAGAGTAATCGGAGGACAGAAATGGGAGTAAAAAGACGACTTTTTTGTGGACAAAGGCTACCTAGAATCGCCATCTGCTGATTATATACAGTAATTACGTTTTTTCGACGAAAATGCGTTGTTTCACATACTTTGGGTGTTACATTAATTCATACTTTGCTGTAGCAAACCGAAAAAACAAACCGAATTCCGATACTGTAAAGTTGCGTAGCTCAACGGTTAGGCTGGATTAGCGTACTTGTTCATTTATTAAAAACATGGTATGTAAAGTTAAGTATGGTATCACAAATTTCTACACTTTTACTAATGCGTGAACAATGTTTCCAATATCCTTTGTATCGTTCATCTTTTTTCTGGACCAAATTACTGCTGCACAAAAATACCACCATGACTAGTGTTAAGTGCATGACTTTTCCGAACTGGTCCCAAGTAAGATGGTGGAGCTATTGAGACGTTAGATAGAACTATATATCCCATGTATACATTCATACTATATTGTTTGCAAACTAATTTGACTTTGATCACTAAGACGGTCAAATACGGAAAATACAAATTTTGAAGACGTACGTTAATTTTCTCAGTGAAATGCGGAACGATTCCAAATTTTATGGAAAGGGTACCAATCTTATCAGCATAGTACAGTACTCAGTAGCCTATACATAGAAGATGGATACAGTACTAGGTACATTTTCCTAACTCTTAAGGTAAAATGTTTGCACTCTGGTGATATGGATTTGAAGTGTACACGTTCTTCACCGCAGTGCCAGTATTTTTGCATGTTGACATGTACATCACCTCTGCTCTGTAGCTACCTTACTAAAAACATTCAGCTAGCTATTCATCTTTATTATTTACGTCGTTACTGTATTGAAGCCAGGTAAAAAAAAAAAAAAAAGAACTTCGCTAGCGTACGCTATGTCGAAACATTTTTGGCTAACTTGTAACGTTTACGTGCATAGCTAAATGGCAAAGTGAAATGTTTAGCCGACTTACCATAATCTTAACCACTGAGCGTAGCGAGGGTTTTCGGTTAACTAACTCAGGTAGCTGGAACAAATACTAACGTATCAAACTATCCAACAAAAGTAGCTCAGACTTTCAATATACTTAGCTACGCTAACCAACTCGCTGACCGTTTCAAAAATATTACTTGTGTTCTCATTGGACAGGACGTGTTTTTGTGAGAGAGTTGGGTTATCTATCCCGAACGCCCGTTGTAGATGAGTTTGCACCGGTTGAAACGTTATATCATTCGTTTTGGAAACAGGCTCTAGCTGGGTGGCTTATTCTGGCCGATGTGCGAAATTGACTCAAAAGTCACTTAGATAGCGCGTGGGTTAACGAGTAGGATTCTTTAACGTAAGTTAAGATTAATTTGGATCTCCAAAGAAAATTAGTTGAAGAACTTTAATGATTTATCATAGAAACTACGTTTTTGGACTATGCACCATGCTATCTTGTTGACAACATAACCAAGCGACGCAGATCACTGTTTAATTTGTGAAAGTTACTCCTCTCTTCTCCCTTTCCCCGATGACAGTAGATGTCGACACCAGCCAAGATTAATAGAACTCCCTCATGTGAAAACCGCGCCCTGTATTTACCACAAACGTTTCATAGCCGTATGATCGATTTCATTGGTTAACATGATGAGTATGGAGTTAGATGTGTCTCAATATTCGTAAATATATCTAGCAAATCCGTGGGTATATTCACAACTCACAAATAAAAATAGGATTTGTAAATGTGAAAACATATTTTGTAAATAAAAACATTATCTGTAAATATGTAAACATGTTTCACAAATATAAATAAAAGCTGTGAATATGTAAAAACATATTTCACAAATAAATCACAAATCTGTATAACATTTACAACTGTTGCTTAACATTTACAAGTGTTGACTTACATTTACAAATCTTAAGATTATTTACGGATCTAAATTTTATATTTACACATTTTTGAGACACATTTTCCTTCGGTCGACAAGTTCTCGTGTGCGTGGTTTCAGGCAGAGGGCTCGCTTGTTGGGACTTGTGGAATAACGGGACTGGAGCCTGGTAGATTGGAGTCTATAGTGTGGGGCAATAGTATTAAGATAACATGCAAGTCTGCTAGAGGCTAAGTAGAACTAAGAGATATTGTAACTGCATTAGAGGAGGGGGTGGCAGGATCCTTATCTCAATAGAATAGCTGGGAGCAAGAACAGACCACTTTGGAATTCGGTAATAAACTGGCAGAATGCCAAATAAGGGAAAAGATGCTAAAGCTAGAAGTCGATTGGTTGGAATAACAACAGGGAAACCCGAAGACGGCAGATGCCATGAAAGATGTGTTAAACAACATATATCTCATTTATATATGGTAGGAACCGCACCCTGAACCATAAAATTTAGGGTAGGGGGGATCATGCTATAAGAACTGTGTGTGCTGTGATTGTGTCAGACTCTGTTGGACTGAATGCCACACTGTCTCCAGATATATCTGTATGAATAAAGATAATTGCCGGCACTGCGATTTTGTCTCCTCTTAATCTCTTCTCATTAACCAACTCGGGGAAGTACTTTAGGTCGGTACTTCAATACCTAGGTATTTTAGGTCGGTAC
>JACXGI010010872.1:0-26390 GCA_016801175.1 Esox masquinongy
TGCTTAGGGTTAGGGTTAGAATTAGGTAGATTCTGGGTTAGGGGTTAGGGTTAGAATCTACAGAGGTAGATTCTGTTTACCGGTTATCTTCTGTTTTGGTCAAAGCAGAGGCTGAAATAAAATTTTAATAAGGATCATTCCTACTATGTGGTGCAATTTATATCCCCAGGAAAATATGATTTTGTATTTACTGTAAAATACTTGAAATGTAAATTCAAAACTTTTGAAGGTGTCCTTTACCTTAAAAACCAACAAACAATTAATTTGAATGATTATTCTATGTATTTAGAACACTTTTTATCAGCGAATGTGACAAAAGGTGTTCCTTGTTTTGTAGTCCTACTTCTACATCTCTTCCATCAAAACATGTTTCCAGTTGTATTTATTATATTTAATACTTTATCTTTGTCCCTGAAATCACTTTCCACTGTGTTAGTTCGTATTAGATTTCCCTTATTTAAAAAGCTCCTTTCCACATCACATTTGGTAAGCATCATAATTTTGTTTGGTGAAAAACATTAATCAATTACTTCATCTTGGTTCAATCTGTTATTCAATGTTTCTTGATGTTAGTCTGTATGTCTCATTCATATACAGTTAAGCCCAAAAGTATTCATACCCATGCCGAATTTTGAGCCATAGTGAATTTTTATTTGACCAATAGGTTTCTTCTGGCTGGAAATGACATAAACAAGTGACAAAACACGATAAGAGATTGTGCTCGAGATACAAATGAATAATGTAACTATTTAGCGATTATTTATGTAAAATCTAGAAAAACCCTTCGATAAGAAGTTAAAAACAGAAAGACGAGATTGAAACTAAGAAAAAGTGATCATTAACAGAGATATTAAAATATAATACAGTGGATATAAAAAGTCTGCACAGCCCTCTTCAGATCACCCCACAGATGTTCAATTGGATTCAGGTCTGGGCTCTGGCTGGGCCATTCCAAAACGTTAATTTTGCTGAAAGGTGCTGAAAGGTGAACTTCCTCTTCATCTTCAGCATTCCAACGGACGCCTGAAGGTTTTGTGCCAAAATTGCCTGGTATTTGGAACTGTTCATAATTCCCTCCACCCTGACTAAGGCCCCAGTTCCAGCTGAAGAAAAACAGCCCCAAAGCATGATGCTGCCACCACCATGCTTCACTGTGGGTATGGTGTTCTTTGGGTGATGTGCAGTGTTGTTTTTGCGCCAAACATACTTTTTGGGATTATGGCCAAAAAGTTCAACCTTGGTTTCATCATAACATAATACATTTTCCCACGTGCTTTTGGGGGACTTGATGTTTGTTTTTGCAGACTTCAGCCAGGCTTGGATGTTTTTCTTTGTAAGAAAAGGCTTCCATCTTGCCACCCTACCCCATAGCCCATTCATATGAAGAATATGGGAGATTGTTGTCACATGTAGCACACAGCCAGTACTTGCCAGAAATACCTGCAGTTCCTTTAATGTTGCTGTAGGCCTCTTGGAAGCCTCCCTGACCAGTTTTCTTCTTGTCTTTTCATCAATTTTGGAGGGACGCCCAGTTCTTGGTAATGTCTCTGTTGTGCCATATATTCTCCACTTGATGATGACTGTCTTCACTGTGTGCCAAGGTATATCTAATGCTTTGGAAATTCTTTTGTACCCTTCTCCTGACTGATATCTTTCAACAATGAGATCCCTCTGATGCTTTGGAAGCTCTCTGCGGACCATGGCTTTTGCTCTGAGATGCAACTATGAAAATGTCAGGAAAATCCTACTAGAACAACTGAACTTTATTTGTGATTAATCAGAGTCACTTTAAATGATGGCAGGTGTATACTGACTTCTATTTAACATGAGTTTGAATGTGATTGGTTAATTCTGAACACAGCCACATCCCCAGTTATAAGAGGATGTGCACACTTATGCAACCAGGTTTTTATTTTTCATTTTTCCCCCTTGAAGATTTCAGTTTGTTTTTCAATTGAATTGTTCACATTATAGGTCACATTAAAAGTGGAAAAATGTCTGACATGATTTATCTTTGTCTCATTCTTTTACATCACAAAAACCTGGCATTTTCACAGGGGTGTGTAGACTTTTTATATCCACTGTATATGCCAGTAATTAACCAATTCGAGGTTCTCAAAATTCTGTTGTACGTGAGAGAATATCTAATTAGATTCCCAAGAGTCTATACGTGAGGGAACCCGACGGGTTCTGACAGGTGTGCGATACCCGATAGGCTACTCCAGAGAAATACTCATTGTTGGTCAAGGGTGTAGGACTTCGGGGGCGCATTACCCCTTGGTGGGTTGCTGTAGCTATGGTTGACGAATCCCTATGTGCCAAGCCAAGGCTGGTCCCAAATTAGTGTAAACTGGTAAATTAAAATCTGTTATATCCAAGAGTACCCTATGTTGAGGATACCCAAGATCCACTATAGCATTTAGTTGAGGGGCTAAAAGAAAATCTCTTTGGTGTAAACAGATGTTTGAATGGCCGGCATTGAATGGGTGTTTGAATGAGTGAAAGAGAGAGAAGCACCGAAGCACGGATCATTCTGTGTGTGCTCAGGAATAGTAATGATTGTGTTTCTTATTACAGTTGTGAATTTTACCAAAAATGCCCGACCATACTTGTGTTTTCTTTGATCTGTGTTCTGATAAAAGACAATAGCAACAAGCATATGCCATAAATCCTCTAATTAGACTATAAACAATTGAATATGACCCAATGACTTTGTTCAACGTATTTTCTTGTTATGACAAGGAAATAGCCGGACATTTTAGCTCAAAACGTTCCGTCACGGCTCCCTATTCTTCTTTGGCGCTTTCTAGTTTTTGTTTGAGGGACGTCCAGCATAACCAGTGTTTTAGAACTGAAACGAACATTACTGACTAAAACTGTGTTTTACAAATGCTTAATCGACCGAATGACATTCCCACCTATAACCTCCAAATAAGCACCGGTGCGGCTATTGCCATATATACGACATATATGCTGGTGATTTTCGCCCAGAACACATAATTTTTTATTGGTTTTTCATATTAGGAAGAAATTCGGGCTGTTGCTTTTTTGTTGTGTTTTTGGTTGAAAAGACGGATCTTTCTTTTGGGTAACGTTAGGAAAGAAACTTATAGCTATTGGCTATTTTTGGCTATTTGGCCATTCTTATTATTACTTTTTAATTCCATGTTTATATTATTCAATGTGCGGTAATATCCGATTAAACACACGAAAGAGCTCCCTAAACGGTCTTTGTCACTAGCACTCTGGTCCCATTCTACTAAAAACGGCATTAAATTGGGTCCCGACTGAGTTAAAAGCAGTGCAAGGCCCAGACAACGAAATTCAGTCTTCGTATATCTATGAAAGGGTACGCGTACATAATTCGAACATAATACAAACAGCCATTTGTGCTGGAATTGATCAAAACGGTGAAACCATTCGGAAAGATTGGTAGTGTCAGGATGCAATCTAGTCATCGATATATTCTTCATTTATATGTAGAATATATCGATGGCTGTCAAATACCAGATAACTATTTAAACTAAATTAACGCAAACACATAAATACGTGCCGGTCGCTTTGTAAATTGAGAAATCCCAGATCCCTCTGTGGATTTGGGATTCCCAACAAGTACGGTGGCCTGTACGGGGATGTTTAATTTCTGTGCCTCGAAGGGAAGTTATGTTGAAACGAGGGATAACGTTTCTTTTGGGTGTTGGAGGCAAGAAACGTTTTTGACTATTATTACCTGAATATGAAACAAAGTTAAATGAATATTTTACTCTGAAGGAATTGGAAGTGGTGTCAGAAGTGGTGCACTATTAATATAGCAGTCTGGGGTTGCTTTCCAATTCCAAAAGCAGCCGTACTAGGTAACAACTGCCCTGAAGAAGTAACGATAACCCATGTGCCTGTGAGATACGAAGTTAGACTTGTATTCTCTATAATTAACCCATCCACATTAATCAATTGAACTGTGTTCTACTGTACTTTCTCTGCTCCTGAAGGTGCTCCAAAACCGGAGCATTAGGTGATACACCCAGGCCATCAGGTGGTAGTCTGTTCCAATCTCTAACTGTGCTATATTGTAGCCAGAGGTACACACGTGACCTATCCTGGCTGACCCATAAGCAGACCTGGGGCACTCGAACGATGGGCATGCTACTGCCCATGTATGGTGTGATGCAGTCCTTGGATCAGATGTGTGATTTAGCTTTGGCGATAGAACATCTTGCTAATGCGACCGCTAGGGCCAGTAATCTGATTTCTGAGGAGCTAGAAGCTGCCCACTTGCTTTCTTTACAGAACAGGGCAGCCTTAGACTGTTATGTCCTAAGGGAGGAACCTGTGCTTTGAGAGGATAAGAATGTTGTACATTTATACCATACTAGAACTCCACTGTCTCTGACCTAATTAATGAAATGACACAAGTTTCCCACCAGGCCCACAGTGATGACATCAAAGGACCATTCTCCTGGATAGTTGAGTTATGTGGTCAGTATTGCTGGGTGGGATTTGAATGGGTTGGTATAGTCATTGTAATCATAGTAGTTATAGCCCTTTTAGTATTTCTCGTGCGCATCAGCTGCCGACTGGCTCTGAGTGTGCTGTTTTGCACAAAGGATCAGTTTAACATAGAACTGAGAGACGTGCCTTAGTTTGAGACATCCCAATGTTTAACATGACTGATTCTCCCAGATCTGAAACCTACTGACTCATTTACTTACTGATTTACTGATGCCCATATATACTGACTACACCACAAGTCCACGCTAAGGTAAAATATTCACATAGTTAACCTGGAGTTGCCACGATGGTATACATCAAACCCAGAGGGGGCCTTGGCCCGGTGTGGAGAACCACAGGATGACTACGATGATGGACCCTCCCATGCAGTAAAAGAAATGCATTCTTTTAATAAATTAATTCTTTTTGTTTGTATTGTCCCTGATGGGACAAAAGGAAGGAATTGTGGAAGATAAATGTATTACAATATCCTTATTTGTCCATTATTCTGCTAATTAACTGTAATAAATGGACTGTTTTAGACTAGGCCTGAATTTGCTTTAGACTGTTCATGGTTGCCACCAATAGAAGAAGACCTAGGTCAGTATGCCCTGTTCTTAGAAGTGATTATGGCCACAATCGATGCACCAGACCTCAAACCTATATTATCTATGACCCAACTACAGATGGCTCTAAGGTGAATTTGCCTGTGCTTCCTCTGTATCCTTCCATTTGGGCAGGACAGAGACTAGGGGTAGCTCAGATCAGGAGGTCTGTTAACTCTGACCTAGACCTATGGTTGCCATGACAGTGTAGGGTCCTATCTTGTTTTTCGATTAGTATGACGACTTGTTTTTGTATGTATCTTAAGAGATACTATTTTTGGGAGCTGACAAGGAGGGGTATAAAAAGGTGAAAGTAATAATGTATAATCAAAACAATTGTTATGACACTACTCTGTTGGTCTCTGTACTTATACTCTGTTTTGTGAAGGCAATTGTTCACGTGGATCCACGTAATTAAACTGAAATAATCAAATGTTATACGAACGACTGTTGAGTCTCTTTTCACAATAAATTGCGAACATTTTTCCATCTTCCACAGCTTCAACGTGTGACTCTTATTCAGTGGTAGTCTTCTTTAAGCCACCTTGACCGTGGCTATGTCTCTGAGCACTTGACACCTTGTACTTCTGGACACTCCAGGTAGGTTGCAGTCCTGGAATATGATGGCACTGGAGGATAATGGGTTCCCGATAGCTTCACGTTTAATTCTTCTCAAGTCTTTTGCAATTAATTTGCGTCTTTTCATCTCCATGAATTTTTTGCGCCCCAGTTGACTATTCGCAACAAAACATTTGATTGTCTGGTGGCCGCGCATCAATATTTTAGCTATTTCAAGAGTGTTGCATCCATCTGAAAGGCATTTTACAATTTTTGACTTTTCAGTGTCAGTTAAATCTCTTTTTTGGCACATTTTACCTTTTGCAGTGGTCTCTTAATTTTTTCCGGAGCTATATATACACTGAACAAAATTATAAATGCAACACTTGTTTTTGCCCCCATTCATCATGAGCTGAACTCAAAGATCTAAGACTTTCTCTAGGTACACAAAAGGCCTATTTCTCTCAAATATTGTTCACAAATCTGTCTAAATCTGTGTTAGTGAGCACTTCTCCTTCGCCGAGATAATCCATCCACCTCACAGGTGTGGCACACCAAGATGCTGATCAGACAGCATGATTATTACACAGGTGTGCCTAAGGCTGGCCACAATAAAAAGCCACTCGAAAATGTGCAGTTCCATCACACAGCACAATGCCACAGATGTCGCAAGTTTTGAGGGAGCATGCAATTGGCATGCTGACTGCAGGAATGTGCACCAGAGCTGTTGCCCGTGATTTGAATGTTAATTTCTCTACCATAAGCCGTCACCAAAGGCGTTTCAGAGAATTTGGCAGTACATCCAACCGGCCTCACAACCGCAGACCACGTGTAACCACACCAGCCCAGGACCTCCACATCCAGCATCTTCACCTCCAACATCGTCTGAGACAAGTCACCCGGACAGCTGCTGCAACAATCGGTTTGCATAACCAAAGAATTTCTGCACAAACTGTCAGGAAGCATCTCAGGGAAGCTCATCTGCATGCTCGTCGTCCTCATCAGGGTCTCGACCTGACTGCAGTTCGTCGTCGTAACCGACTTGAGTGGGCAAATGCTCACATTCGATGGCGTCTGGCACTTTGGAGAGGTGTTCTCTTCACGGATGAATCCTGGTTTTCACTGTACAGGGCAGATGGCAGACAGCGTGTATGGCGTCGTGTGGGTGAGCGGTTTGCTGATGTCAACGTTGTGGATCGAGTGGCCCATGGTGGCGGTAGGGTTATGGTATGGGCAGGCGTGTGTTATGGACAACGAACACAGGTGCATTTTATTGATGGCATTTTGAATGCACAGAGATACCGTGACGAGATCCTGAGGCCCATTGTTGTGCCATTCATCCATGACCATCACCTCATGTTGCAGCATGATAATGCACGGCCCCATGTTGCAAGGATCTGTACACATTTCCTGGAAACTGAAAACATCCCAAATTCTCTGAAACGCCTTTGGTGACGGCTTATGGTAGAGAAATTAACTTTCAATTCATGGGCAACAGCTCTGGTGGACATTCCTGCAGTCAGCATGCCAATTGCACGCTCTAGAGAAAGTCTTAGATCTTTGAGTTCAGCTCATGATAAATGGGGGAAAAAACAAAAGTGTTGCGTTTATAATTTTGTTCAGTGTATATATATTTTACACCCCGTTAACCTACATTATAGAGAAAATTATTCTAAAATATGTCTAATCGAAAGTCCTTGTCAAGTGTTCTTCATCATTCAAAATAAATATTGCTCAAGAGTTATGGCTGACTTAGCCTCAAGATTTCTACCCTGTTAGTGCATATTCCCAACAGGAAGGAATCTGACCCTATCAGGGTGGAAATATTGTTATAAAATATATAAAATGAATGACGAATGTCAGTATGTTTCACTATTTAAAAAAATATATTGATGTTTAATGTACATGTAGACAGATTTTATGTTAAATTATAATTGTTGTTATTGCTGTCCACCATGTTATGCTTCATTCCAATCTGTTAGGTAGGCATTTTTCAATCATAACAATACCATCACATTTTATGCATGTTTTTGTGTTAACTTAGATTGAATTGATCAACAAAACATATAGAAAAGTTGACCGAATTGCTGTAATTCACCCTTTGTGAAAACCGCACACATTCTACTCTATAATTATATTGGAGGTAAAAATATTTGAAAAACAATGGAAAAGAATCTACATTTTATTCAAGATGAATACATACAATGTTAATGCTTTCAGATAGTTGATGTGTAGGATCTCAGATAGCTTATGGGTAGCTGTGTATGTGTAGCTGTGTATGTTCAGCGTAGAAGTTTCTCATGGTCCTGTGTGAACGATCTGCAGGTAGTTAAGATTTATGTGCCTGTGTTTGACCAATATGTTTTTCTGACAGTCAAATTATGACCCTTTTCTGAAAGCATACATTCAAAAGTGAAAATTCTTTTGCAAACACTTGAGGTCCAAATGGCACCACATAGCAGGAATGACCCATACTCAAATGTAGGGGAATGTTATAGTAATGTTTCTATGTAAAAAGCAATTGGTTTCTTTGAAAAGTGGAATAATTCAAATGCAAAATGACCAGACATCATCAATGTGAGCAGCAACATTATATTTTCATTAATACTGAGAAGTTATTTCTCTAGACAATGACTGATAAAAGTTCAGAATGATACACTTATCTGAAACCCATTAATATGACAGAATAATTGAAACAGTTTTAGTATTACCACAATTATGAATATAAAGTACCGTAACAACAATCCTATACAGTAGCTCTCAAAAGTATTCACCACCCTTGGACTTATCCACATTTTATTATGTTACATCATGAAATCAAAATGGATTTATTTAGGAATGTTTGCTACTGACCAAGACAAAAACGTCTCTAATGAGAAAGTGAAAAAAGAACATCTGCAAATATAAAACATAAAAGTGTGGATCAGTGGCAAAAACTCCACATATATTTTGATTTCATGTTGGAACACAATAAAAGGTGGAAAGGTCCATGGGGGTGAATACGTTTAATAGGCACTGTATGTCACAGCAAAGTGAAGGCAATGTCCTCATATTTTTTCCAAAGTGAATCTGGTGGACATCATCCAGGCTCATAACACAAACCGTTAATTGCCCTACAGTGGTCCCAAAGTCATCAAAATGTGCAAGAATAAAAATCAGCACTAGAAAAGACATACATACTGTATATATTTCACTAGGGAAGAAAGGCTGGGAGTATTACATCTACAGTAAAATGAGAGGAGGGGCCAGTGAAGTGTTGAAGGGAGTGGAGTGAAAGGTCAGCAGAAGAGGCTGTTAAGTGTGAGGAGAGCTGTCAGGGTGGCTAGAGCAGGGCCGAGTCCAGAGGCGCCATTGGATGACATGCAGTGGTCTCTGTTCTGGCCGATGCAGGCAGCATAGGCCATTACATGGGGAATGTAGTTCTGCTCGTGGACACCATGCAACAGGTGAGCCATTGGGCCCTTAGAAAATACAGCTACATCCTCTCCTCCATGAGTTTCCATACTCAGCGGCACTGCCGCCTGGGCCTGGTAGTTATTCTCCTCTGGAGAGAGAAAGGGATAGGAGAAAGAAATCGGATGGATGATTCCTGGCACACCAAAGACCAAGTGGAGTTCTCAGTGACAGAGGACGGTCAGAATGGCTCTACATCATTGATGGTAAAACTTCACTTACGATAGTCAATGGTGGAGATGTTCTCTCTCAGACCGTCAACAACTTTAAAACCTGGTCCGTTCCCATACGAGATAGCAGTGAAGGGCTTCTGATCCACATCACTAAACATTGGAGCCAGTCCTGAGGACAGAGAGGAAAATAATCTATCCATCTCAAACCATTGATCACAACATCCATTGTGAAATAAAGTGTTTTACACCACGCTGACTGACCCAGTGCAGCCACATACAATCAATCCCTGGGGGTAAAATCCTCCATTACTCACCAAATATTGTGTTCCCCCTTGACGTGTACCCTCCGAAGCTGAACACGTGAGAGTGGTCAGCAGTGACAACAGTCATGGTGTCATATACGCTGGTCAAAAGGCCAGCAAGGCCAACAGCCCGGTCCATCTCCACTGCCTCATGCAGAGCCTGCTTGGCTTTGCCCTCATGATGCCCATGGTCAATGCGGCCCCCTGCCAACCCACAGCCTGGTTAAAATCTCTCTCACAAAGATGAGAACAATGTGTATCAGCATTGGAAAAGCAGCCTCAGCTACGCAAACGTCAAATACATTATCTGTTGCAACATACAGTTGTGCTCAAAAGATTGCATTCCCTTGAAGATTTGATAATATATGTACCATATGTAAAGAAAACATGTTTTCTTTACATATGGGAGTGAGCAGGCAAAACACGTCTTTTATTTCTTATGGGATTCACATTCAACTGTAGGTCATAGGTTCTTAATACGGTGTATTGGCCTGTTTAGTAACAATGACAGCGTGCAGACTTTTGTAATAGTTGTCTATGAGGCCCCGAACTCTTGCAGGTGGTATAGCTGCCCATTCGTCTTGGCAAAACACCTCCAGGTCATGCAAAGTCTTTGGTCGTCTTGCATGAAATGCATGTTTGAGATCTCCCCAGAGTGGCTCGATGATATTAAGGTCAGGAGACTGTGATGGCCATTCCAAAACCTTCACCTTCTTCTGCTGTAACCACTGGAGGGTCAACTTGGCCTTGTGCTTAGGGTCATTGTCGTGCTGGAAAGTCCAAGAGCGTCCCATGCGCAGCTTTCATGCAGACGAATGCAAATTGTCTGCCAGTATTTTCTAATAACATGCTGCATTCATCTTGCCATCAATTTTAACAAGATTCCCTGTGCCTTTAGAGCTCACACACCCCCAAAACATCAGTGAGCCACAACCATGGTTCATAGTGGGGATGGTATTCTGTTCACTATAGACCTTGTTGACCCTTCTCCAAACATAGCGCTTATGATTGTGACCATAAAGCTCTATTTTATTGTAACCAGGCTTTTTTGTGGCATTGGTGCAGTAAAGGCTTCTTTTTGGCAACACGACCATGCAGCTCATTTTTGTTCAAGTATCGTTGTATTGTGCTCCTTGAAACAATCACACCGTCTTTTTCCAGAGCAGCCTATGTTTCTCTTGAGGTTACCTGAGGGTTTCTCTTTGTATCCCGAACATTCCTCTGGCAGTTTTGGCTGAAAACTTTCTTGCTCTACCTGACCTTGGCTTGGTATCAAGAGATCCCCGAATTTTCCACTTCTTAATAAGTGATTGAACAGTACTGACTGGCATTTGCAAGGCTTTGGATATCTTTTTATATCCTTTTCCATCTTTATAAAGTTCCATTACATTGTTTCCCAGGTCTTTTGACAGTTATTTTCTGCTACCCATGGCTCAGTATCTAGCCTGCTCAGTGCATCCACGTGAGAGTTAACAAACTCATTGACTATTTATACACAGACACTTATTGCAATTTAAAAAGCCACAGGTGTAGGAAATTCTCCTTTAATTGCCATTTTCAACTGTGTGTGTGTCACCTTGTGTGTCGGTAACAAGGCCAAACATTCAAGGGTATGTAAACTTTTGATCAGGGCCATTTGGGTGATTTCTGTTATCATTATGATTTAAAAAGGAGCCAAACAACTGTGATAATAAATGGCTTCATATGATCACTATCCTTAAATAAAAAAGTTTTTTTGCATGATCAGTCATATTTTCAAAATCAATGCCAAAATTTCACAATTTCTACCAGGGTATGCAAACTTATGAGCACAACTGTATATTTACTGGTGCCAGAGTAAATGTGACAAAGCACTCACCCTCTACAAGCAAGTAGAATCCGTTGGGGTTTTTCCTTAGGATCTTGATGGCCACTTCCACCATTTCGGTCAGGGAAGGATCAGTGTCAGGGTTTCTTTCCAAGTTGTATAACAAATCTCCTGGCTCAAACAGACCTGTGTTTTCACAGGAAGCAGGGTCAATTACTGGTAGAGGAGATAATTAATAGTAGTCATCATGCCTAATAATTAACATTTTGAATAATCTAAATGGCCATAAATGATGAACAGCAAAACACTGAAGGAGACATTGCCTTACATATGGTGTCGTTGTCTGATGCGATGTTAAATAGGTGTCCTGAATGTGGACACTAATGATCCAATAGCACTTATTGTGCAGGCAAATGTTTAAATCTGGCCTCATACCATCATGGCCACTCTTGGTCTATTTTGGCCTGTAAACTCTTCTAGTCTGGAAGTCTTTGTTACAGTTTTGCTCAATCGATATAACATATCCTCAAACTATGTTCAATGCTCTCACAAGCCATTTTAACCCTTGACAATTTCACAAAACTCATTGCATATTTTCAGTGAATTCAAACAAATTCAAAACTACATACAGCTCCGGAAAAAATGAAGAGACCACTGCACCTTTTTCTTTCCTTTCCAAAAAAGTCGAAAAGGAAGGTTTTGAGTGAGGAACAGAAGGGTTAAAATTAAGAGACCACTGCAAATTGAATGCTTCTGTTCCTCACTCAAAACCTTCCTTTTCGAGGTGCAGTGGTCTCAATTTTTTCCGGAGCTTTATACCATTTCCCCCAAACACTACACACAAACCACTCCAGACCAAGGTCTATTTTTCAAAACATTTAACAAAGCCACCTAAACACTAGGCGAAAAAAGGAGAAGGAAAAAAAGGAAAAGAAAAAGGGAGAGGAAGGGAGAAGGAGGTAAAAAAATTATTAGAAAGGTAGAGGACAGGGGGAAGGAAGACCGGGAGAAAGGAAGAGGAGAGGGGAGAGGACAGGAAGGAGGGAGGGGAGAGTGGATAGGAAGAATGGAGAAGCAATTCTGAGTAACCAAGTAATCAACCATGGTCTCACCCTAAGAAAGCCTAGACAGAGAGTTCAGCCTAATGTGAGCAGATCTAATGTGGCTTCAATAAAACATTCCTGAGGGAAAACAGATGCATGCCCTGTAGGCATTGTATTTCTAAAGCATCAGAGTATTTCAGTATACTGTATGGTTAGGTTTCTCTCAACTGATATTCCCCATTTCTCCAAACTAAGGTCCATGCTCTCCAAACTATTAACACAGCCATCCCTTGACATATGATTATAAATCTTACTGTACCTTGCATCAGTTCATACTTCAGACTGTGATCATACAGTAAATCAGTTATTGCAATGACAGCCTTACAGGCAGCTAAATGTATATTTTCCCCATACATCATTCATAATGTAACAGAGCACATTCAGATGCAGGAAGAGTCTCTCAGAGCAACAATAATATGCTTGTATAGATATGGTCATACAGAATAACACCATCTACCCAAAAGGAACACAACAAAGAATAATCCAAAACAATGACATCTTTCATGAAATCCAACAATGCATTCTAGCCCCAGTTACTGTAATTGTGTCCTAAAGAGAAATGTCACCTGCATGGAGCAGATTTACAGTGCTCTTTGATAGAGTGGCAGAGCCGTCATTTCAGTTTGAGTAAATGCATGTATTCACATTCATTACATTCTGTGAAATAAATGTATTATAAGTGTAAAAATATGGGAAACTGACAACACATGATCACCGGCAACACCAGCCATTGTTTTCCTATTGAGTGGCGCCCGCTGAACCTGAAGGCAGGCTACCTTGAGCAATGTGCTAGTGCATACTGTTATGTTAAGAAGCCTTCTGTGCCTGGTCTAACATCACCACATGCCTTACCTTGCAGGGAGTGCAGTTCAGAGCACTCATTATGTCTTGTCAGCTTCACAGTTCCATAAGGAACCATTACGTTTTTTTAGTTTTTAAGAGGATTTTGGATTTCGATGGTAGCCCAAAACAAAACTGACTACAGCACATCAATGTCAATGAAGCTGGCTTCAATCTCACACAAACAAAAAAAAGAGAGGATTAGAGTAATATAGGATTGGTCAGTCTGCCCACGGTTAATATCACTGGTCAACAAGGAGGAAATGTTATTATCTGTGCTCCAGTCCCAGTGAATGGTTATGTGGCCCACATCATTGTCTTGGGGTCATAAAATACATCAACTCCCCTTGTTTATTTTTTTGTTCCCTCAATTCAATCTTTATTCCACATAAAGAACAAGCCTGGAACCACCAGAATGGAAGCATTTTATTTCCACTGATACACTGGTGGTTTGGGATAGTGTTCCTTCCATCATAATCTCATTTTCTAAACACAGATGAGGAGATATTTTCCTCCAGGAGATGGAAGGTCTATGACCCCAACCCACATGACAGTGCAACACTTCACCAGGCCATGGAGGAGGCCTGTGGAGACGAGACAAATTAGTTTCTTTCCCCCCTCAATGCATGGCTTGAGAAAACACTGTGATGATGAAATACTCTGGCCTGACGGATATGAAAGGCTTGATGAATACATTCATTTTTTGTAACAGTGAACATGTTTGTGGTTTCTGTTTGAAGTAAATTGTGATTTCTTGTCTTCAACAGTATTTTTATCTTAGAGTTGCATATGTATCACACTGACAATTATGCAGAAATTTCAGATGCATCAAAATTGACAAACCATCCACATACAAACTGAAATATTATATTGCCTTTCCAAAATTTTGGGGAATAGCCATGTTGGATTCAGTAAATTTGGTCTGGTAAAATGGCCTCATATTCCTTGGCTGTTAACACCAACACAGAGCGATGATCGGACCCAATGACTTCCACGAGATGGCTGGCCATACCATTATGGATCCCCCACCATGTTAAAAGTTGGTAGCAGACATTGTGGGCTGAAGGCATCCTTTGTCTTTCTCCAAACGTAAACCTGTCCATTTTCCATTCCTCAGGGGTCCAGGTTTTATACTCCCTACACAAAGTCTTTGTGCATTGGTCTTGGAAACAAACAGTTTCCAAATCGCAGCCTTGCCATAAATTCCAGCTTTGTGAAGCTCATAACATCCATTTTTTGTTGTGACAGTGTCACAGTGGTGTGGATTCAATTCTATGGTAATTTGAGTTTGGGGTATTGAGCAACTATCCAGTTAAGTGTCCGTCTATCATTGCGGTCAACTTCGGCCTGCGAAGTTCCTCTTTGACGATGTAAATGGTCCATTTTTGTCGTATGCTGTCATGTCTTTTGAGACAGTTTCTTGATGAATCAGCAATTAGGGCACTGACTATTTGGCCTCTTTGGACCTCTGTTAGTGTCTCTTGTTGCTTTGAAAACTCAAATATGTGATACCTGTCAGACTACTTTTATAGCTGACATATGAACTGTTAATTGTCAGTCAACCTAATGTGACCTCTTTGTATTGCAGTTCTTTGTTCCATTGGTACTAGGGGTGTCGCGATATACCGGTATTGACGATAACCGTGATATTCAAAAAAGGCAATATTGCTATCATGTTAATTATACACATATGATAATATCATATTCACTAGGTGAAATTGAAATTGTATTTTTCAAAAAAAAACCTCTCGGTTTTTCAATACCTTCTTCATGTCACTTAAAGACAAGCAACTGGCGTTGAAATCAACTCGTTAGCCCCACTAGAACCCCCGGGAGAAATCCACAAACACGCACCGTTTTTGAAGCCTATTCACATGTAAAAAAGGACATTGTATTTTTCCAAATACTCTCAGTTTTTCCATAGCTTATTCATGGACAAACGATGCATGTTTTAACGCGAATTAACGCCTTTTTGTAGCTTATTCACTAGGCGAAAATGTTTTGTATTTTTCCAAAAACTCCTCTCAGTGTAGGCCTTGTGGATCTTTTGTTTATCTGGTTGTCTTTTCACTATCCATTAAGTGTAATTGTTCTTTTTGTACATTTTTATTTTTTTATTTGTGCAGTTATGGTTATAGACTCTCTCCACCTCCATACACTCGTATTTTGAGTGTAATTCATTTTCCCAAAAAAAAAACACATTCAGCAACGTTGAAGATGAATTTGACTGCTAGCACTTTTTTTCTTCAAATTTTCTATAGATACCACAATAATATTGTTACCGTGAATTATTTTGGCCACGATAATCGTGTAGTGAAAATCTGATATTGTGACAGCCCCACCTCAGACCATCTTAAATGACCTTGTACCCAGAGAAGGTGGCGGCGGTTCTGGATCGGTATTTGTGGATGCAACAGTGGTGGCGGTTCTGGATCTGGATTTGTGGATGCAATGACGTACTGTGTTTACAGACAAGGGTTTGGGGAAGTGTTCCTGAACCCATGCAGGGATTTCCAATGCAATATCATGTCTGTTTTCAATGCAGTGCCGCCCTGAGGGCTGAAGATCACGGGCATCCAATATTGGTTTTTGGCCTACAGATAGATCTCCAGACTCTCTGAATCATTTTCACAAACTCTTGGCAATTTTTCACTGAGAAACCTTAATCTTAAATTGTTGCACTATTTGCCCATGGAGTCTTTCACAGAGTGGTGAACCCCTTGACCTAATTAGTTGTGTGATATTCCACCAGGTTTCGTTTTTTAGCATTACACAACTTTGCCAGTCTTTTGTTACCTCTGTCATAACTTTTAAATGTGTGTGAAGTAGACATATATTTTGTGTGTGAAAAACAAATTGTGTGTGAAGTTTCAACATTTGATATGTTGTATTTGTACCATTGTCTATTGAACGTAGGGTTCAATAGAAAATGATTTGCACATCATTGCATTCTGCTTTATTTACATTTTATGCAGCGTCCTAACTTTTTTGGAAACGGGGTACATTAGGCGTATTGGAATAGAAAATACTATGAATGTCATTGATGTCAAATTCACTACAATCTCTTGAGTGTGAATAAAAAGATTAAAGGAATATGCAACAAACCAAAAAAATATGTAGAACTTACCCAAAATATAATCCACATTATTAGGATTAAGTGACATAAGTTTCTTCCGGTTCCATACATAGAAGGCTTGCTGTTCATTAAAAAAATTAAACAATATATCATTGCATGTACTTTAAATAACAATAAGCTGGAGACAATGCTATGGGCCAATTATTAATATCACCACAACAGTAATGACAAAGAGAGCAGGTCGTGCAACAACATCATAGACAATAGCCATCATCAGATACTGACATCGGACTTCATTATCATATGTAAAATCACAGAAGTACATCCCCAAATGATACTTATATGTAGTCCCAACATTATCCACAGCATAAACACAAGAGAAGAGAAATACACATAGAAATACACAATTCAAGTACACATACTTTGAGAATAATAAAAACAAACATAAAATAGTGCAGAACTGAATAACAACAAAAGCACTTAATTAATATACTGCAATAGATAAGAGTATATACAAGTAGCATCAAGTAAGAGGGTATGAGAGTATAATGATTTTATAGGTGTATTGAATGAGATTGAGAGTTTAACTGAGTAAGAGTGACAATGAATAGTGCAAAATGTGGAGGGGCCTGTGGGCCAAAGACAGAATGGGTATCAGGGAATCACCATTAGGGATTGGTGGAATGGTTAGACTACAGTGTCATATGGTTGGAGAGTTCAGGGGTCTCTGGCGGTCCTGGTAACCATACTCCGGTACCGCCTACCAAAGCGCATGAGGCAGCTGCATGGGTGGCTGGCATCAGTGATTCGAAATGAGGGGGGGCTAGGGGGGTCCTGGACCCTCCATAAGTCTTTAGAGACCCCCCATAATATTTATTTTTTTAAGTTTGGGGGGTCTCACAAAAATGTGAGATTAAAATAATTAATGCTCATTAAAATCATCAATAATGATTGTGAAAATTATCGGTCTTCAAGGACGCTTTATAATTTCCAGAAATAATTAATTTATTTGCTGGCCTGAGGCTGCGGTCGGGGTAACCTGGATAAGTGAGTCGGATCGCCCAGCAATTCTTATTCAGCATCACAGGTGGTTGTCGTGCTGCTAGCGCACACGGAGCTGAAGGCGGCAAACCGCACACACAGTTAACTTGACAGCTTTCTGATTGAAAACGACTACAATAAATGAATGAAAATCCTGTAAGTACATGAAGTGCTTGATGTTGGTCCCTCTATAATTGCTAATAGTACAATATTAGCTGATCCTCTATCAAACGTTGCATTTATTAGATACCCCACATTATGTTTATAAGAGTAATTTTGCCAACGTCATTTGCTAGCTAGCTGGGCGATATTGAAGCCAAATTAGCTGCTATTAGCTGACTTAACAGCTACAGTAATGTAGCTAAACTAGTTATTCGTAGCTCGCTTTACCAACCTGCTTGCCCAGGCAGTGAAGACAAGTACTAACCAGGACGTACTCCAAGTTTGTAACTTGACTGACTAAAGTTCATTTGAGCATAAATGTGTGTGTACATGAGATTGAGAGCTTGGTAGCTACTGTAGCTAAAATTATTTATCTGAAACTGAATCAAGAATCGTGCAACATGATAACATATAGCTAATGAGGAAATTGTAGACATATTGGCTAGTTTAACACTGATTATTCTCATATTCCGTCATGAACATTGAATTCATGTAAAATAGCTGAATATTTTAACAAAGTAATTAATTAATTAGTTATTGAAACAATATTTTGCATAATAGAGTACAGTTAAAAAGGCCAGCTCAGCCCAGCTTAGCCCAGTCAAGCCAAGTACATGTTTTTCTTTTTCTTTCTGAGAACTAGCCGAGCCAAACGAAAAAAATACAATTTTCCTGACCAACTAACAGGATGAATGTGAAACATTGGGTTATTAGTAAGTTATTATGTCATTTGAACTGTCTAGTTATGTTAAAAGATCTTAGGGCGTTTCAACATTGAATGGCATGACTTCTTGTGTCATATGTTGTAGGATTAAGGAATACTAAACAGATACAATTGAACTTGTTTTCAGCCTATTGCTAGCAACATTTTAAAATTGTCTTTCATATGTAACATCAGTAGGGCTTGATATAATTTTCAGGAGTGAATATCCGGTAGGCTTAAGTTATTGTAAAAATTCCAAACATAAGATTTTAGAACACTAACAAGTGGAAAAGATACAGATAAGATAAAATAGTCTTCAGAATTTTTCATGATTATATTTTAGGGGACCCCCAAAGAGTCATAGGTCATTTCGAACCCGGATCCGAGCAATGGACTGAGCAACCCTCATGACTATGCGACTGCAGCCATGTCTCTCTTGAAATGTGTTGCAGGCACCAGGACCTTTAACTTGAGGTCATTCTTCAGAACATTCCAGAAGTGCGGGGCATTGTAGTAATTCACATTTTACCTACTTCCAAATAAGCCTGCGGTGTCTCTAGCACTAGGTTGAATTTCAGAAAATGGTCAGGGAATTTGCTGTGGCTTATCCAGAGGGACTCACAGTTAGTGCATTCATCTAAACACATTATATTATTACTTCACACAACCAAGTAACAGCTGCTACAGAAGTAACTATGAAGCAACTATGAGAGAATTCAGTGTGCAGTTTTCTTTTTCAGTGCAGTTTTTATGGCAAAACATTTACACTTATGTGCTAACAAAGAAAACAAAGACTGGGGAGCTACCTTGTTTTCCATTCGGGTAGTCCACTCCGCCACCAAGTTCCTTCCATCTTTGCGAGTTCCGAAGTGTTTCTTATCTCCAGGATACTCCACATCAGACTGGTTTTTTGGAAACATGTACTTCCTCCCTCCTCCCATAATCACCTACCAATCGATCAGAGACATTTCTTGATCACAAGTAAAATGGGGACACATTAAATGATTAAGCTTTTATACAACAGGCAGTTGCACAATACTGCACAACATTACTGATTAAACAATGTAAACAGAATCATTTGTAAAAAATTAATCTGACATCCTCCACACAAATTTCTATCCTGCACTCTGTGCCAGGGACTGGGGTCAGTCTGTTCCGTGTATAGTAATTTTTTAACCTAAAACCTGGTGTCCAGTTTTATATTGGACAAGCACCTGCAAATTCTCCTGGTTAAATCTGTCAGTCTCTCTTGTTTTCTCATTCACTCAATGCAGGAGGACCTACCATACCTCAGAACTACCATGCCTATTGACTTCTGGTTAGTTTCCAAACTTTATAGGGTGTTTTTACTAGCCACTGTTCTTCAACATGTTATGGCTTACTCTCTGAAGTTTTAGACTACGTATCTGTGTAAGCACTTGGTGAAAACTGCTGATTTAAAAAGCACCATCAAAACCAGAAAAGGAACCAGGCAAGCCTAGTACAGCCATCCCGCAATTATAAGTGATGAATGTTGTTGCCCAACCCTGGATACGCACCCGGATCACCCATGTAAGAGGCTGTCTTTAACCACTATGCCACGGAGCTGCACGCTTATCGTGTGTCGGTATAGTCTCGACATTAGATCATTTTGTCACACATTAACATCACGCAGTTAGAATATTTCGCTAGACACCATTAAGTATTGTGTTAAACTGACTAACGTTTCTTATTAAGTTTACCTCCACCACATGTTCGCATCTATGCAATATAACAGTAAACAGTTTTATTTTACACTTTCTATAACGCTCGCTCGCTCACTCACTCACTCACTCACTCACTCACTCACTCACTCACTCACTCACTCACTCACTCACTCACTCACTCACTCAGAGACATTCGCTCTTCTAGGCTGGCTCCGCTTACACGGTCCAGCAAAAATATTTCACTGATTTAGTGTTTGGATTGTTGCTAATAAAATCCTGTTGAATGCCAAAAATACTGGATAATTTTTGAGGATCCATGTTATAAGCTGTGACTCACATCAATGTTTGGAATGTTCTCAAAGAGTTGCCTGGCGATGTCCTTGCAGCCCGCATGTATAGCCTCAGCCGGCATCTCGCCATCAGAGTACCAGTCTCTGTCCACACAGTGGGCGTAGGCTGCACTGGGAGTGGCATGGTTTACACGTGTTGTTGTCACTATTCCCACTGACTTGCCTGGGGGACAAACACAGTTTTCAAACCTGCTGTTTGGATTCAGGGCAAGACCTGAAGACAAGCAAATTAGGCAATTAGTTGACTAAATTCTTCAATTATTTACAAAGTTTGCCAAATTCATTTTTTTGTATTTGTGGGTTACCTATCTATTTCAACAACAACTGTGAATACCCTTTGAAAGTAAAGGTTCCACAATGAAAGTCTAGAGAATGACTTCTGCAGTATGAGCTAAATTGAGATTCAAGCTAAAATTGCGAAATTCACAAAGTATCACCAGAGAATATCCACTGTGTACTTGGACTGTTCATAAAATAAAACTCTTGATAAAGGAATAGAGGAATGACTACAATTGTGATGGGAGGTGGAAAGATGAAGGTAATGAATATGGAATAATTTAAGCCACCTTAA
This sequence comes from Esox masquinongy, assembly GCA_016801175.1. NCBI lineage: Eukaryota > Metazoa > Chordata > Actinopteri > Esociformes > Esocidae > Esox > Esox masquinongy. Next base: position 20,918 of record JACXGI010010872.1, read on the forward strand.
TTTAAAAGCATTACTTGGACATGAGTTAAAACTTTATCAGCCACTCCAATTGTATACCAACAAATTAAACTATAAACCCAAATAAAATGAATTTATATATTAAAAACAAAGGTTTTCCTAGTAACAAGTAACATTGTATATCACTCAATTTCCCCAAAATATTTTAAATGTACCCTAATGCAAAATATTACAGGAGTGACATTTTTAGCTGCTACTTTAAGGGCAGGAGGTTACCATGGTAAGAATTTATTCTGCTGACGTTCACTAGCTTCAATCTGACAATAATTTATTAATCTGATGTCTTCGCTACCCATTGAATCAGCACGGATGTGAACAAATCAATATAAATACCAAAGAATTACTGACTTAGGGAGAATTTAAATGATTGGATCTCTGATTATCTCAATTACAGTTCTATGACACATTACCTGCTTCTTTGGCCCATCTGAGGATGGAGGTGACTTCGTTGCCCTGTGTGGTGTTGCACTGGGAGCGGATGGCAGCTGCATTCACGCCCACAGTGCCCTCATTGGCCTTCACCCCGCAGAGGTAAGCTGTTGCTGTGCCCGCGCTGTCTGCTACCTGAGCATTGGTGTTATACGTCTGCAAACACAGAGTTTCAATTGTAGACATTGTTGCACGTTGAGTTGGTGTTACCGACAACTCTGTAACAGTAACCTTCAGCACTAGAGTACTGTAAACTTCTGTGTTTGTCTGTACACTCGTTACATAGCTAGCTGATGCTTGAACTTCTCCCTCCACTTTTCTTATGATTTTGTTGCTGAACCACCCCAGTTCCCCTCCCTTCATTATTCTTTACCCACAATTTCATCAAGATGATTATTATGGCTCTGCCACATTTCTGGGCAGTAGAACTAAAAAGACCTGTGGCTACAAAGATTGCAAAAAAATATAGTGTATACAACTCATTTAGGGTTTAGGCTGCAATATTCTCGTTCTGTATTATAGTAGGAGCAGCAGTGTGCATTCTAAACACATTGCATAACTACTTCCAGATCAATAATGCCTGGTATTCTACAGCTCTTCAGTATCATAACACACTAGGTCAGACCTTGGAAAGAGCCACAAAGGGGAACTTGTCCATCTCCAGCTGGGTCTCCTCCCCACTCTTTCCGCTCAGTTGCCCCTTCAGTATCCGTGCTGCTGTCACTGTGGGAATGCCCATTCCTACACAACAATAGCAAAAGTAGCACTTGCTCTTTTAGTGTCAATAGATTTCTGGGCGAAAGACTTTTCATTTCATGCAGCAACACTTCAGGTTTTCCATACGATTTACATGATTGACTATTTAGCTGCTCTTCCACAGAACAGACACCTGTACATTTGGTGTTGAGGACACCCATCAGATTTTACTTGCTCTCTTCACATGTCAAAAATATAGATATTTCAGAGGAAACTAGTCATTTTCCCCTTTAATTTCATATAAGTGTCAATAGATTGGAATATGTTGTGAATTTTTCAGCGTGACTGATTTAAACACGCATGGCAGAGAAAGTTTCATTGTATACCACATACTGTACATATGGAAACAGACAGTTACTGTATGCATGTCCGATAGTGTCTTTATTCAACATCCAACTAAATGGTGAGAAACGTTCCATTTTTTTCTCTCCAGATTATGTCAATGCACCAGCAAGTTTTGACAAAAATAGCTGTGGATTGTGAGGAGGAAATGTTATGAAACAGAACCACAAGAAAAGAACATCAAGAACCGTATGAAAATACAAAATCAGTATGCTAAACCGAAGCTCAAAATTTGCTTGCTTGCGAAAATAGACTGCCTGTCTTGTGTCATGCTTTCCATTTCTATTTTTTATTATACAGCCTATTGTAGAGACTTATGAGGTGAAGTCTTAAGGATAGTGCCTTAAAAATAAATTAATTGAAAAAAGTTCCTTCAAATCATGGCGTACCATCACCGAGGAAGAGTATGAGGTTCTTTGCAGTGTTTTGGTTGAGTTTCTGAAGTTGGAGGGCATTCTTCAAAGTACTTTGGGCCCATTTGTTCCAGAAGCTGGGATCTTTCTCCTGGTCTGAAAAAAAGGTAAAGAAGAGGTCAGCACAAGTGTTCTGGAGCAGTTAGTAAATGTAATGGAATGGAATCAGCCCAGCTTAAATACTATATAGCTCCGGAAAAAATTGAGACCACTGCATCTTTTACTTTCCTTTCCAAACAAGTCGAAAAGAAAGGTTTTGAGTGAGGAACGGAAAGGGTTAAAATTTTAGAGACCACTGCAAATTGAACGCTTCTGTTCCCCACTCAAAACTTTCCTTTTCAACTTTTTTTGAAAGGAAAGAAAAAGGTGCAGTGGTCTCTTAATTTTTTCCAGAGCTGTATATATATCCAGAGAAAAAGGAAGTTAACATTATACACCATTTAACAGATGCTTTCTTACAAAGTGACTAAATCACACATGCATACATTTTATGCATAGTTAGTCAGGGGAATCAACTACCCAAACTTGGCAAGCACAATGCTGCACCAACTGCACCACAAAAGGTCTGAGCAACAGAAGACCACTTCACGAACATAGAAAAGAACACATAAATAAATTATTTATTTTATAGCCATGGTCAGTGCCAACTCTAGCCTTTTCAGGGCCCTAAGCAAAATTTTATCTTGGGACCTCTCTCCCCTAGCTGTCGGGGCTCCCTAGCAGTCAGGGGACCCAAGTCTGCTTCACCAGTCTCCCACCGGAAGTGACAGCACCTTGGCCATCTTGGTTTAGTTAAAATAAGTGACTGCTTATGCCTAGAACCGGTCCTGGTCATGGATGATCCCCAGAAGATGACAAATGTTTCTGTTTGAGCAACACATGATGACCAAGTTCTTTTATTAGATTTAGATTACATTCAACTTTGTAATTGAACAGTACAAGTTCAATGACAAAGTTCTGCATTTCGTTGTACAATGTTCTGCATTTTGTTGTACTGTACAACTATTGTATATTACCAGTGGAATGTGCAGATGTGCAATGAAGGCAAATGCAAGTGGCAATACAAATTGTGCAATTAAGGCAAATAGAGGGCAGAAAGTTTACAAGTATTAGGTATAGTGTATGTTACAAGTGGGATAATAGTTGTTCGGGTGCAAATGGCAATTTCTAAATGGCATACAAGATGTGCAAACCAGGTAAATAAAGGAGTAATGTAGTAGGGTAGCATGAGCAGCCAGGATGCAGAGATAGCAGCACTAAGGTCCCTGAGGTAGACGTGTGTGTAACAACTGTAAAAAATAAAATAAAAAAATATGCAAGCACAATGGCAATTCTAAATGTGCAAAGAGGCAAATTGAATATACAAGATGCATGTTGCACTGAAATGCAGGGATAGCAGCGGTGAGGTTCCTGAGGGAGACGTACATGTAACAACTGAAAAACCGCCATTATCAGGCTTTGCGAGGCAGTGTCAGAGTAGTACAAGGGAGTAAGGACCCTGAGATGTCGGGGGGGGGGGGTGTGGTCACAGAGTTCAGAGAGTTCTCTGGGTCACAGAGTTCAGTAGGGATACAGTGGATGGGAAGAAACTGTTTCTGAGCCTGCTGGTGCAGGATTGAATAGACCTGTACCACCTGTCTGATGGTAGGAGGGCAAACAGTTTGTGGCATGGATGTGAATGGTCCCTGACGATCCCGCATGCCCTGCCCAGGCACCGCTTGTGCTGGAGGTCTGTGATGGCAGGAAGCTGGGCACCAGTGATGTGCTGGGCGGTTTTCACCACCCGTTGCAGGGCCTTCTGGTCGGCTAGGGAGCAGCTGCTAAACCACACTGTGGCGCAGTTTGTCAGAATGCTCTCGATAGTATAACTGTAAAAGTTCACAAGGATCCTGGAAGACAGACGGGCCTTCTTCAGCCTCCTCAAAAAGAACAGTCGCTGCTGCACCTTTTTGACCAGAGCTGAGGTGTTGAGGGACCAGGAGAGGTAACTTAATTATGAGTAACTTAATGTTTAAGTCTCAGCATGACATATATTTTGATAATATTTATAATAAGTTAAACCAAAATTCAGAAAAAAGTGCATTGTTTAGAAGGGGGCATGGCAAATTGAATTATTGCACACATCAGAGTGTAGACATTACCTTACAGAAACGTGCTAGAGCGTGCAAATATTGCATAGTAAGATTTAAGTTCCCTTTTATCAGGTCTGTCCAAATCTGCTTCACTAGTCTCCCACCGGAAACGACACCCATATGGAAATGTAATATATGGCAATATATGTATGTAACTTATATGTCTTATATGAGTATATATGTTGTAAACATACTTTATACTTACGGTTTGATCAACGCATATGTACATACAGTATCTCACAAAAGTGAGTACACCCCTCACATTTTTGTAAATATTTAATTATATCTGTTCATGTGACAACACTGAAGAAATGACACTTTGCTACAATGTAAAGTAGTGAATGTACAGCTTGTATAAGTGTAAATTTGCTGTTCCCTCAAAATAACACAACACACAGCCATGAATGTCTAAACCGCTGGCAACAAAAGTGAGTACACCCCTAAGTGAAAATGTCTAAATTGGGCCTAAAGTGTCAATATTTTGTGTGGCCACCATCATTTTCCAGCACTGCCTTAACCCTCTTGGGCATGGAGTTCACCAGTGCTTCACAGGTTGCCACTGGAGTCCTCTTCCACTCCTCCATGACAACATCACGGAGCTGGTGGATGTTAGAGACCTTGCGCTCCTCCACCTTCCGTTTTGAGGATGCCCCACAGATGCTCAATAGGGTTTAGGTCTGGAGACATGCTTGGCCAGTCCATCACCTTTACCCTCAGCTTCTTTAGCAAGGCAGTGGTCGTCTTGGAGGTGTGTTTAGGGTCGTTATCATGCTGGAATACTGTCCTGCGGCCCAGTCTCCGAAGGGAGGGGATCATGCTCTGCTTCAGTATGTCACAGTACATGTTGGCATTCATGGTTCCCTCAATGAACTGTAGCTCCCCAGTGCCGGCAGCACTCATGCAGCCCCAGACCATGACACTCCCACCACCATGCTTGACTGTAGACAAGACACACTTGTCTTTGTACTCCTCACCTGGTTGCCGCCACACACGCTTGACACCATCTAAACCAAATAAGTTTATCTTGGTCTCATCAGACCACAGGACATGGTTCCAGTAATCCATGTCCTTAGTCTGCTTGTCTTCAGCAAACTGTTTGCGGGCTTTCTTGTGCATCATCTTCAGAAGAGGCTTCCTTCTGGGATGACAGCCATGCAGACCAATTTGATGCAGTGTGCGGCGTATGGTCTGAGCACTGACAGGCTGACCCCCCACCCCTTCAACCTCTGCAGCAATGCTGGTAGCACTCATACGTCTATTTCCCAAAGACAACCTCTGGATATGACGCTGAGCACGTGCACTCAACTTCTTTGGTCGACCATGGCGAGGCCTGTTCTGAGTGGAACCTGTCCTGTTAAACCGCTGTATGGTCTTGGCCACCGT
>JACXGI010010873.1:0-26432 GCA_016801175.1 Esox masquinongy
TAGCAATGACCTTTTGTGTCTTGCCCTCCTTGTGCAAGGTGTCAATGGTCGTCTTTTGGACAGCTGTCAAGTCAGCAGTCTTCCCCATGATTGTGTAGCCTACAGAACTAGACTGAGAGACCATTTAAAGGCCTTTGCAGGTGTTTTGAGTTAATTAGCTGATTAGAGTGTGGCACCAGGTGTCTTCCATATTGAACCTATTCACAATATTCTAATTTTCGGAGATACTGAATTTGGGTTTTCATTAGTTGTTAGTTATAATCATCAAAATTAAAAGAAATAAACACTTGAAATATATCAGTCTGTGTGGAATGAATGTATACATTATACAAGTTTCACTTTTTGAATGGAATTACTGAAATAAATCAACTTTTTGATGATATTCTAATTTTATGACCAGCACCTGTAATATCAAAGGTCCTTGGTTTATCGCCTGTGGACAGAAGGCAAACATTGACAGCACAGTTCGTTAGTCTCCTATTTTCTCAGGCGGGTTCATTTATAGCTTCCCAGATTACCCCTTTCCCGGTGTTCGCTCTACAAGGTCCTGTCACATAACGGACAAGGGAAGGACCGAAAAGCAGAGGAGGTAAACAGGTAAGTGGCAATAATGTAGTTTATTTGAAATTCGAGTGGTAGTGTGGGTGGAAGACTGGACAGAAGGTTGGCAGGCAGGATGGCTTGGGTTATGGTCCTAAGATAGGAGTTGGCTGATGGCAGGCAGGCAGGATGGCTTGAGTAATGATCCTGTGTTAGGAGTAGGCTGATGGCTGGTGTTGAGTTTCAGAAGAATGTTAGATTGGTCCCAGGATTCAGGTAGAACTGGAATAGAACAAACAGAAATCAAAATGAGCCACTGGAACTAAGAACTCAGAATAGACTAGACTCAGAATTAGGCTAGGAGTTTCTCACAACACTTTGCTACGCACTTTGTGGATTAATAATCCGGCAGGGACTAACAGCCAACACCCTCCTAAATAGGAAGGACAGCAATCAGCCCCAGCTGATAGGGAGGTGCAGGTGCAGAGGATGACTGGTGCCAGGATGCCTACAAGGAGTGAGGGACCTCAGAAACTGGTGAGTACAAAAATAGACAGACAAGACATACAACACACACACACACACAGGGGAACCAGGAGAGGGAGACAAACAATAGGAGTGGGAAGACAGCTCAGGGAGGAGAACCCCTAACAGGTCCTGTACTTCCAAGGCCGATGTGCTCTCTTCTGGCCAGGACGATACAGGAATATTGCCTGTGTGCAACAATAGTCAATCAAATGTAAATGTCTCTGGTTGCCAATTGGAGGATTGTTGTTTCGAGACACTGCCCGGACAAAATCTACAATAGTGTTGTATAACGCATTTTTTAAGATAAAATTACAACAACAAACTAAGCCTAATAATAATTATGATAATTACGATCATAGGTTATGAGTATATAGTAAACAGGTATCAGGAGAATCCTTATTGGTAACAGCAGGTAATATTAGTATAATGTGTTACTACCATAGAGATGGCTACATGTCTTGTTTCTGCACTACGCTAGGTGGCATGTGATCTATAATGGTTTGGTAGTAAATACTTTTTACCAGCAAGTGTCACCAGTGTACATTGTGTTTATTGAGGCCTCGAGTAATGTGTGATACAATTGTCTCAGTGTTTCAGAAAGCTTCACAAAAAGTCCATGGTTCATTAAAGCAAAGATCTTCCTTTGAAACCATATCACATGCATTCAATCAATAGAAAAATTGTTAAAAGCTGTGTACGATCCTGCAACTGCACTCAGTGTTTTCCATGTACTGTCTTTTGTGGATATTTCTAATCAAAGAAATAAAGGCAAGTGTTTCTGAGTCAGATTTAGTTATTCTGAATGGAGAGTTAAACAGCATTATGCAACCCTGCAGATATCCCTCCCTTCTGAGACACATAGCAGATACAAACAGTATCAGTCAAGAGCCTGGACACACCCAGCCTTTCTCTAGTGAATGGGTAAGTCTGTCCACACCTCCAACCAGCACCGCATACACTCTAACATACCAAGGTCAGCAGATGAAAAAAATAAAAAATAAAAAATCTCTTCCTGAGATTGGAGAAGGGAAAACTGTTCTGACAAAGATGAATGGAAACGTAAACTATGTTGTATATACTGTATAAATCACCTGTCACTGATTTTACATAATAATTGCATACGTTTCTTTTGACAGATTGATGTTTTACAATTAAAAGGTAAAAAAAAACCCTCTTAGGTCTCAGGGATTTTTGGCCGGATTTCACGACTTTGACATTTTGGGTCCTACATACTTTTCTGTAATAGGTATCATGAAGTGTTATATATCTCTGTAATCAGTACACTCTCAGCTACAATAAACAATACACAACTACAGACTTCTAGGACACTGTTTAGAAAATTAATGTGCTGGAATGGCAAAAAACATTTCTAACTAGAACTTTTCTTGGATATGGTATAATAAAAAAAAAGTGAAACCATAATTAAGTTTTGTTTCAATGACTTATTTTGATAACCCCATGCCTTTAGGACATATAACCATGTTTTAGGGTCAATCTAATGGATAAAAATAATTAAACAGTGTACATTTCTTGGGTACAAACTAATTTACCCAAACAAAGAAATCAAACAATATTTAAAGGTTTGATCGCTGCTGTCTTCCACCACCAAATTCTTTTATTACACCAAAAAGTCACCAGATGGCGTCTCATTCTAAAAACTGTAAGATTTTTTTTTTTTTAAAAACCCATGAATATCCCTGTAGTCTGTTGACAAAAGAACACCTTTACATCATAATTGCAAACAACGGAATAACGTTGCTATATATCATAACTAGCGATCTATTTGTTATACGAATGGGTCACATCTACAGTCGCCTGTCTGAGCCGAATGGTCATTGTCGTTGCCTGGATAAAGTGGTCCCCTTCCTCAGCATTTTGGTTACTTTCAAATATATGTTCTAAAAGGTTTTGGGTTTTAAACAAACAGCTATCTTGCAAAAAAACTGAATACAACATTTGTAATCATGAATGGAACTGTGGATAGGATGTGTGCCATTGTTGTTTTCCTATTCAAGTCACCATGACCCCAACCCATTCCTATCATTTCTACATCCTAAAGATCATTGTTTCCATGCGTTATGACAGTAGAAGCGCTATTTGTGATTGGGCAACAAGGATTAGATGTACAAACAGGGGATCAGATCAATTCCTCATTACATGACGAGCGTCATGGTGGCCCTGACCCAAATGGATAAAGAAAAATGTACACAGCAACCAGGAACCAAGAGTTCAGGCTCACAATATTACACTTGGTTTGATTGAAACCTCTCAAATCTCAAATCAATCTTTAGCCACAGTCAGTCATTCATAAATTGATACCAGCAGACTGATAGATGTTTCACTGAATATGTGTCAATATCTTCACAGATCCGTTAACTTATAAACCAGGATAGAGTGGCTGAGTGAATGTGGTCTGGACTCTGTGGAGGAGGGTCATTGTGTCAGAGACACTGTAGAAGGACAGAGTTCCTGCCCTGTGGTTCAGATACACTCCTACTCTGGAGGAGCATGGGACAGGGATATCAGTCCTTTTCTTGTTGTGGCATAAAACGCAGCTGGATGTAAAGGAGGATAATCTCCAGGAGTGATCATTAAGACCAAACAGACACTCATAACCTCTTCCTTCCCTGTTGATCTCTTTATATGAGATGGCTACACCAACCCCTCCCCCACTCCACTCTACCTCCCAGTAACAGACTCCAGACAGACCCTCTCTACACAACACCTGTTTATAGAAGGTAAATCTGTCAGGATGGTCAGGATAGGACTGGACCTCATCACTCCATGTCACATTTCTGTTCCCCTCAGACAGACACAGGAACTGATTTGCTGTATTGGGATCCAATGTCAGCTGGCAGGAATGTTGGCAGGAGTGTTGCATGCTGGGAGTTTGAGGTGTGAAGAGGTTTTTGGAGGTGGTTGTTTGGTAAAGAGGGCCTGTTTTTGATTCCTTTCTTTTGGTTTTGATTTGGTTTTTGCATGATTTCTAGTTCTCTTTTCCTTTATTTTAGGTTGCCTTAAACGCTCACTACGTAGTTGTCGGGTGCCATCTCACAAGAATTTCATTGTGCATAAGGACGCAGTGTTGTTCGGTGCATTTGACAAATAAATAAATGCAGTGGGGACGGTTGTGGAGGGGGTGGTGGGAGATCCTACTGTACAGTGAGGATTGTTGTGCACAAGGTGAGTGGTCTGGTCTCTGATGCTAGGTTAATGGAAGGTGTGATTAAGGAGAGACTTAATAAGTGAGTTGGAGGGGCAGTGGGGCTGGTCACACCAAAAATGGAAAAGGGTGTAAGGAAAGGTGTGATTGGTGTGGTGGAGGAGGTGTTGGTGTCCCAGGATATTTCGCCTGGCTTTGGGGAGCAGGGCCTGAGTAAGAAGGGAGTGCAGGTCAGTACGGTGTTGGGCCAGGAAGAAGAGGAGGTAGGGGAATCAGGTGAAGAGGAGTTTGAGGAGATGTCCTACTCTGACTGCTGTCTGAGTTCGTTTTTAACAGCCAGTCAGGTGGCAGGCCCTACTTGTATGGTGAGGGTGCTGTCTAAGTTTTTGTCTGACACTAAGGGTAAGAAGAAGGTGGTTCTGGAGTCCCATTTTCCTGACTTCATGAGGTTTGTGGTGTCAGTGCAAAAAGCCATGAGGACTGAGGGTTTGAGTTTCCTCTCACCTGAGAAACATGTTGAAGAAATGGGTCACAGCGGTGCGAAGGGGCTTGCCTTCTGATACAGCTTAAATGGCTGGGTTTCTTCCAACATGCTTCTTTCTCCCTTGGTCTGGGCATTACTGTTACATCTTCAGAGGAGGTGTGTGGCGGCAGTTTGTTGGATGTTAAGGCTGAGATTGACAATGTGCTGTTTGTTTTTATAAATGTGTATGCACCTAGTACTGGGCTGGAGTGTGGCGTAGTTTTTGGGTGCTTACATAAAGAGCTGGCACTGATAGTTCAGGCTGAGGTGTTGGCTTTACATATACACATAATTATATGTTTTGCCACAATAAATATATATTATTGCAACATCTAAAATGCTTAATGGGTATGCCATGTTTGCTGGGCCATTGTTCTCAGCTTCATAGAATTTCAGGAAATTAGCTTTAAAATAACAAACACATCCTTGGAGAATTTGTAGAATTTCAAGAACTCGTTTTAAAATATTATGATAGGGAGGGGCTGAGTCACATAAAATCACATAAAAAAGTAAGTTTTGTGAGAAATTTAGGTTTGGGGACGAAGGAGTTTCAAGAGGCTGGCTATAGTATGATGCTCAGGCTGTGGTGATGAGTTGTTCTGTGTGACCCAAAAAGGGCAATTCAATATTTTGGCCGGTAAAAAATATGTGGTCGGTGGATTTTCATCTACCAGTCCTCTTGGCAGGTGAGACAAAAAGTTGATTTTGGACACTGTGTGTGTGTGTGTGTGTGTGTGTGTGTGTGTGTGTCTGTCTGTGTGTGTCTGTGTGTGTGTGTTTGTATTTCCTCACATGTTAAGAAATTCTCTCTGGTCTTGGGCTCAGCAGGTGGTTCAATCTGAACTATAGTCACTATGGAGACAGACAGACACATATCACAGGTCCACATTAATCATGTCCACTAGTAATCTACATACAGGTAACTAGAGGAGAGATGGACTATTAGAAGATACCATGTAGTAACAACTAGTTTAATATAATTAACAATATTAATATGGACTATAAGAAGATACCATGTACTAACAACTAGTGTAAAATAAACATGGAGATGAATCATGACAAAGCATGACAAGATCTAATATATTTTTCAAGTTATTTTATTATAAATACAAACATACCATAGGCATGCAGACATGCCCCTATCATTGTAATTTCTCATCCAACTTTCTCACTTTGGCTATGCATCATTCTTGAATAAGTTTGATTCTGGATATAAATAATTCTGACAAAAACTCAACATTTGTATATAAATGTACATGAGTTCCAGTGGTTAAGGCCAGTCTGTCATGGCTTTGATATTGGTCACTGACTAGAACAAAGATGTTATGGTGACAATGATTATTGACAGATCTATACTTGATAACTACATTGATTCACTGAAGACAATGAAGTCATTCATACTCTTCTGCTCCTCACTTTAAGCTTTCCCCTTTTTTCTTCTCCTCTTTTTGCCCTTTCTTCTGCTCCTCCTCGACTTTTTTAATAAGTGTTTTGATGACAACGTACTGTATGTGCAACATTTCAGTTTTTTCTAAATGTTACCAACCCACACAAATCAGATATAACAATAACCTATTAATATTTTGTAGTTGCTGTCATATATGAATATCCTTTCTTAAAGTCCTCCCAAAAATAATATTGGTTGCAGTATAACATTAGATGTTGTTCTATGATGAGGAAAAAACGTTTAATGATCTTAAAATTAATTTGACCAACCTTCCCCAGATATCTTGTCCATTTCCTTTTTGCATACATCCTGTATTTGATCTTTCAGTTCAGAGACTGATTTCTTCACATTTTCAAAGGAGATGAGTGGATTGACAGTGATGCTGGGTAAGGCCTTAGATTTAGGAGAGACACAGAGAGACTGGGAACTCTATAGAGAGGGAAACAAACAGTAGGTTTTCAAATAGACAGAGAGGGAATTAAGTTCCAATCCATTTCACTGGTAAAGACATCAAGACGTAGCCATTACAGAGTATTGTAAGGTAAGTTATTGATGTCACCTGGAGGAAATGGATGTGATCCTCTGTGTATGAGAGCTGCTTCAACTCAACATCTCTCCTCCTCTCAGAGACCTCCTGCTCCAGTTGCTCCAAGAGTCTTTCAACTCGACTCACTTCAGTCTCCTGAGCTCTGATCAGCTCCTTCAACTCAGAGTGTCTTTTCTCAGTGTTGGAGATCAGCTCAGTAAAGATCCTCTCACTGTCCTCCACTGCTGCCTGTGCAGAGTGCTGTTAGGACACAGAGGAAGGGGTTCATTTGAACAAACTCATTGACTCGTCTCTCACTAGGACCACAGACAGCCTGTAAATGTTAGAATATATGTACAGTGGATTCAGAGAGTATTTAGACCCCTTCATTATTTCCACATTTACAAAAGTATTCAGAGGCTTTGCTTGGACACTTTAAATTTGTGTTTTTTTGCATTGTTCATCAATGAGATGACTGGAGTCCTACAACTTGATTGAACCTGTAGTAAATTAAATTGAGTGGAAATGACTTGGAAAGCCATACACTGTCTATATAAGGACACACAAATCATAGTGAACGGTAGAGCAAAAACCAAATCATGAGGTCGAGGAGGGGGTCTATTTTAGTAAGATAACTTACTCAGTTCTTAACAGGACCACAGCCAGCCTGTAAATCTACATTTATATGTCTACAAGCGTGTAGGAGCCGGGGGTCAGGGGGGACATGTCCCCCTTAATATTAGAAACCGGTTTAAATTGTCTCCCTCAATAATGTTTTTTTGTGTTTAATTCTTTTATTTTGAAAAAATGATGCGTTGGAACCTGTCACGTCCCGGTCTCCACTGAGTCTGACATTCTCATTCAGAGCACGGATACACCTATGAAGCAGTAAAAGGAAGTTTGACTCTTTTTACTGACTTTGGTATTTTCGAGTCGTTCAGTAGAGTAATTAACTTTTTTTTGAGTCACGAATGCCCGTATACCCCCCCCCCACCCCGAGTGGCAAATTAATGAACATTTACTGAGGCAAAGGCTCTGTGTACAATTTTATTTTTATTGTCATTTTAAGTTTATTTTTATTGTCATTGTAACCACATCAAATTATACACTGAGTGATGTGCAATTAAAAAAAGACTCGTAAATGACTGACTCGATCAGTTTTATCGTTCAATTGAACTATTGTTTCGTTAATTTGAACAGCTGGCAGTGGAGTTCTACCCAACCCCTCAAAACACTGTCCTCCAGCTCAGTGGTTCGTCCAACAGCTGTTAATTTTACATTCTCAAAGAAAAGTAGATCAAGAAAGTAGCATTATAAAGACATGTTTGTAATAGATAACATGGGAGGCCTGCAAGAATTAATGTAGTATTTGATTGTAATGATAAACAAAGTTGAAATCATAGATTAACTGAGCGTTTGCTTACGTAGAAAAGACACATTTATATTGTTCGATTGAACGATGAGCATTCATTCGCTGGTGGGGGGGGGGGCAATGGGCTTTACTTACACAAATGAACAAAATGACTCGAAAGATTCAAACTCTACTGAACGACTCGAAAAGATCTGAGTCAGTAAAAAGAGCTGAAATTCCTATCACTAGTAGAACTTCGCTGCCAAAACTGAATGAGTCAGTCGTTCACGAGTCTTTTTTACTTAGGCAAAGGCTCAGTGCTTGTTTTCATCTGTGTTTACTATGACATCAGTAATCGGCTAACTATATTCATTATTATAGTCTGCATTCAATTATCACTTATAAACATGTCTTTATGATATTCCTGCCTTGATCTACTTGTTTCTGTGAATGTCCATAAAACTTGATCAGTGAACTGAGCTGGAGGACCGGGTATGAAGCAAGTAATCATGTTGTAGAAATCTGCTGCCAAATGTTCAAATGAATGATACAACTGAACGAGTCACTTAGTGCTGTCACGATATCAGATTTTCCCTACACGATTTTTGTGGTCAAAATAATTAACGGTAACGCTATTATCGCGGTATCTATCAAATTTTTAAGAAAAAAAATGCTAGCAGTCAAATGTTCAACTTTGTTTAATGTGTTTTTATCCCTCTTTTTTGGCAAATTAATTACATGCAAATATGAGTGTATGGAGGTGGAGAGAGTCTGTAACCATAATGGTACAAATAAAATAATAAAAAAGTACAAAAAGAACAATTACAATGGATAGTAAAAAGGTAACCAGATGAACTGATCAACAAAAGATCCACAAGGCCTAACACCGAGAGGAGTTTTTGGAAAATACGAAACATTTCCCCCATAGTGAATAGGCTATGAAAAGGTGTTAATTCAAATGCTAGTGTATAGGTCCAGACTCATAGTTCAAGCACATGTATCATTTGTCCATGAATAAGCTATGGAAAACCGACCACTATGGAAAAATGGGCAAGCGAAATGATCTGAACGAGTTTGAAAAGGGCCAAATTGTGATGGCGAGACGACTCGGTCAGAACATCTCCAAAACTGCAGCCCTTGTGGGGTGTTCCCAGTGTGCAGTGGTCTGTACCTGTCAAAAGTGGTCCAAGAAAGGAAAAGCGGTAAACCGGCGACAGGGTCATGGGCAGCCAAGGCTCATTGATGCACGTGGGGACTGAAGGCTGGCCCGTGTGGTTTGATCCAACAGACTGGCTGAAAAAGTTAATGTTGGTACTGATAGAAAGGTTTCAGAACACAAAGTGCAATGCAGTTTGTTGCATATGGGGCTACATAGCCGCAGACCAGTCAGGGTACCCATGCTGACCCCGTCAACTACCGGAAAGCACCTACAATTGGCACGTGGCTTTAGAACTGGACCACATACGTACATACATTCACACTGTAGTCAAATGTGTCCCCCCCAACATCAAAGTCACTCCAACGACCTTGTATGTATTTATAGCAGCCCCAACACTCACCTTCAAAGGGTCCACAGCCTGTCTCAGCTCTTGTATCTTCTTCTCTCTCTCCTGGATTATTTTCTGGGATTTCTGAGATTTCTCTCCCAAATGTTTCTGCAGACGTACACGTTAAGAAATGTCAAGAAAAGGTTTCCTACAGGATCTTGACTATTTTAAAAGTCTAAAATATTGTGTGGCCAATCAATTCACTGGAATGTAATGTATTCATCATATACCAGCTAAGTTAGGACCGACAGACATTTAGGGAAGCAGGAACTCAACAACGTTGACAAGTAGTCCAGAAAAAAACACCCCATATTAGTTTAACCATATTAGTTTAACCTTTTATAACTTATGCACATGAATGTACATACAACGTTTTAGCATTTAGTGTTGCTCCACTGAGGTGAACTAGCAATGCTAATGTGGCAACAAAAATATTTGCTTTTATCTGTTGTTGGATCTGGGGTGTGGGACGCGGCAAAAACATAAAATGAAAGATTGAAGGAATGATGGAGGCTGTGGCAACATCTGTGGAAATGTGTACAACTCAATTTTTCTGTACTTTACATTGTAGACATAAAAAATACAGTTTGTGGAATATTGGGCCTAACAATGATGCATGACAGTGATTCCACATTGAAACCATGACGACAGAGGTAGAAAAGTCGCTCAGAACGATATGCTAATCTATAACAAGTGAGTTCATTTTAATTTGGCTTCATGGCATGAGTTGTGTTTTGAAATGAGATATCAGTCATCTTGAATGCATAGTTTAGCTACATTAACGTAACGTCAACACCACCAAATCAGTGGTCTACGTGTGTACTTAGACAGTTTGCAGGGATCTTCAACCAGGGGTCTGCGGAGCTACTGCAAGGACTCCCTGGGAAATAGGAAAGTTTGTTCAGAGATAATAATGATTTTGGGGATGAAGGGAGCGAGAGAAAAGGAGGTTGTTTTTGGAGGATCTGTCAATATAATATTTAAAAAATGTTGGTGCAAAGATTAACTTTGTGGTCTCAGGGGACTACGTAGACTATTTTACCAATGTGGTCTCAGGGGACTACGTAGACTATATGTAAATCCATGGCACCCAATTTCGTGTAATATGTTCGTTACGTTACAATGCGCAACCAAAACTTATATTACATTACAAATTGTCTAAAATGAAACATCTTACGAATGCTATTACAACATATAATATGTTACGAACGCTATTAAAACGTATAATATGATACGAACGCCAGACAAACGTATCATATTTTACAAATGGTATGAAAACATATTATTCATTACGAATTTGCACCAACTGAACGGGCCGTGTTTCAAACCCACAGTGTTTGGGTCTGAAGGCAGGTGCCCTACCCACTGCTCCACACAGGGTTTATGGATTTTGGGGGACGAGTAATGGCCTCACCAACGTCACTACAATATATAATAAATGCATTTTAATGTCACAGTTAGGTTAACATAAGGTATCACAGCACTGGGATTAACACATTTTGTTTACGTGGCACATCTCCTGGTTGTTTCATCCATCCAGTGCAACCCAATGGAATGGTTGCTGGTTTTCGAAATTCAATGCTCCATCGACCAATGGAAGGATGTTGCTAGGCAGAATATTTTCTTTTATCCAATCAGGGGAAGGTAACTGTTACGTATTCTAGCAAATCAAAAGGACTATGTGAGCATGTCCATTTCAGGTGCACAAGATAGGTGAGTGTCCAGAACACAGAGAAGGAATGATAACAACATGCTAACGGAGCACATTAACAGAGCGCACAGACAGAGAAAGCATACGTGTTTTCAACAGCTTTATAAGTATAATTATTAGTAGTATAAAAAGGCAAAATGTAAAACACTTTTACCCAGTGTAGCCATAGTGCTTTTTGGTTTGCATGAGCTGGATAGCTGAGAGACCAGAACACAAAGGAGGAATGCTAACAACATCCTAACGGAGCACGAAACGGAGTCCATTATAGGACTGGTAAGGAACATCAAATAACCTATTTATAATGAAATAATGTAATGCAAATGTGATTGTCATTATAGTTATTGTCTCCTTTGCATATTTGCTTTGCATATTTGGAATGAACTGTTCCACATGGTTGTGTGTGGTCTGAGTTCAATCGTAAACAGAAAAATAAAAATGGGTGTCATAATTAATTATTTCATTTTTCTGTTCACATGTATTATGAATCAATGCATATTTGTGTAAGATAAAGGGTTTGCAAAGAAATGTTGTAATTGAAGAAGTGTTCCACATGGTTGTGTTGTGGTCAGAATTCAATGATAAATAGAAAACATCTGATTTCGTTTTTAAAATAATTTATTTTGTTGTACATTTTTCACTCAAATACTACCTTATAAGTACATTAACATGCACGCTTATATGAGCTGAGGTTCTTTTTCATCTATTGATATCAAATACATGATGATCCAAATACATAACATTGCTTATAAGCCCAAATGTGAAAGTAGTGAAAACCGAAAAACAATAGCTTAGTCCCCAGATAAGGTTAGGTATCACAACACTGGGATTAAGGTTAGGGTTAAGGTATGGGTTAGGGTTAGAAAAAAAAATCACTTGGACATATTCATGATGTAACACCACTACTTCTAACTGGAATTTCTTGTTTGGAGCAGTGGGTAGAGCACCTGTGTGTGGAGTGGAAAGACCAGGGTTTGAAACATCCTACCATTTCTTTCTGGATTATTTCTGTAACGTTACTTTACCTAACATAATATATCTTACACATTTGGCTGTCAAAAATTTATGTAAAATAGTCTGCATAGTCCCCTGAGACCAGGACGCAAATTGCTATAATAGATACAAATATTATTATACTGCCTTGAAATTGTTCTATGGAGTTTTGACTGTTTTTGCTTATCTAGATATAACACCTCAGAATAATGCATTTCCTGGTATAATAATGACATATAGGTTAAGTTAATAAATACATATGCTATGCTATAACTGTGGAGTTCCTCTCTTACCTGTTTCTCAATCTTTTCTGTTGCAGCTGAGACTGTATCATGACCTTTATGTTCATCCATAATACAGAGCAGAAAAATACACTGCTGATCAGTACGACAGTAAACCTCCAATAGTTTGTCATGATGGGAACAGATCTTCTCCTGTAGTGTTTTGGAGGTTTGGACCAACTTGTGCTTTTTAAAGGCAGGAGATTCATAGTGAGGCTGTAGGTGAGTCTCACAGTAAGAGGCCAGACACATCAGACAGGACTTGGTGAGTTTTCTCCCAGTGCAGAAATCACACTCCACATCTCCAAGTCCAGCATAATGATCAGGAGGAGCAGATTGGAATCTTGTCTTCTTCAGATTCTCCACCAATTCAACCAGGATTTTACTCATGTTTAAAACAGGCCTTGGGATGAAGATCTGTCTGCACTGGGGGCAGCTATAGATACCCTTGTCATCTTCCTATTCGGAAGAATAAGCAGAACAGCAGAAGCAACAGCCAGTGAATACAGATAGAGCAGGTCAAACAAACATCTTTCCTACAACTTTCTCTGTAAAACAAGACGTGAAAGGGAATGTTTCACAGTGACCTGAGTACTGTAAGACATATCTACACACTGCAGCACCATAAACTGTCCATCACTATAACCTATACCTGACAGAAGATACACTGGTAAATGTTCATTTACAAAACCCTCTTAACTTCACTACCCTATCTGAGATCTAACTTTGTCATTTGTCATAAAAATAACTTTGTTCATTGTAGTTCTGTCATGTTGTCCTGTTGTTATCTTTGTCTAATGTCTAAAGATGTCTCTGACCTGCTGTATAGTTTTTATATTGTCTGCTACCAGGTCAATATCTTTACCATGTAAGCTGTTGTCATGTTCTGTTGTCTTACATTGGTTTTAATGTATTTTTGGTGGAACTATGCTTCTATCTGTATTTTTATTTAATCCCAGTACCCATCCTCTGTAAGACCCCCTACATCCAGGCTGTTATTGTGACTAAGAATTTGTTCTTTAATCCTGGTCAAATTGTCACGGCTCCCTCCAAAGCTGCCTCCTCTCCCTGTTCAGGTAGGCTTCGGCGTTCAGCGTTCGTCTAACCACTACCGCATGAACCGCACATTTGAGATCTCCCCAGAGTGGCTTGATGATATTAAGGTCAGGAGACTGTGATGGCCACTGCAGAACTTTCACATTTTTCTGCTGTAACCACTGGAGGGTCAACTTGGCCTTGTGCTTAGGATCATTGTCGTGCTGGAAAGTTCAAGAGCGTCCCATTCGCAGCTTTCGTGCAGAAGAATGAAAATTGTGCATGCTGCATTCATCTTGCCATCAATTTTCACAAGATTGCTCGTACCTTTAGCTCACACACCCCAAAACATCAGTGAGCCACCACCATGCTTCACAGTGGGGATGATATTCTGTTCACTATTGGGCTTGTTGACCCCTCTCCAAACATAGCGCTTATGGTTGTGACCATAAAGCTCTATTTTGGTCTCGCCACTCCCAATTACAGTGTGCCAGAAGCTCTGAGGCGTGTCAGGGTGTTGTCGGGCATATTGTAACTGGGCTTTTTTGTGGCGTTGGCGCAGTAAAGGCTTCTTTCTGGCAACTCGACCATGCAGCTCATTTTTGTTCAAGTATCGTTATATTGTGCTCCTTGAAACAACTACACCATCTTTTTCCAGAGCAGTATGTATTTCACCTGAGGTTACCTGTGGGTTTTTCTTTGTATCCCGAACAATTCTTGTGGCAGTTTTGGCTGAAATCTTTCTTGGTCTGCCTGACCTTGGCTTGGTATCAAGAGAAGACTTCTTAATCAGTGATGAACAGTACTGACTGGCATTTGCAAGGCTTTGGATATCTTTTTATATCCTTTTCCATCTTTATAAAGTTCCAATACCTTGTTACGCAGGTCTTTTGACATTTCTTTTCTGCTCCCCATGGCTCAGTATCTAGCCTGCTCAGTGTATCCACATGAGAGCTAACAAACTCATTGACTATTTATACACAGACACTAATTGCAATTTAAAAAGCCACAGTTGTAGGAAAATCACCTTTAATTGCCATTTCCCCCTGTTTGCGTGTCTGTAACAAGGCCAAACATTCAAAGGTTTGTAAACTTTTGATCAGGGCCATTTGGGTGATTTCTGTTATCATTATGATTTTAAAAAGGCAGGGGGGGCTGAAACACCCCCAAGTATAAACGTAGTACCCCCAAGTATTCATGAACGCACTAACTCACCTTAGTTAGCGGCCGTCCGTCTACTGACTGCAGCAATGCATTTAGCAACTGTTCATCGATGTCACACCCATCACTCGAGTCCTAACCGCTCCCAGTGATTAGAACCCACTGTCCTCAACCTTGAAGAGTCATTAATGGGGACGCTAGTGTGCACATATGTACATGGATACATACATGACTTATATGTTTCCTTCTGAAAACAGTGTGTTATAGCTAACAACACTATTTCATACCATAGGGCTAATTCGCCCATACGGAAGTATCATATATTGACATATTCAGCTCTGGAAAGAATTAAGTGACCACTCCAAATATTTCTTAAATCAGCATCTCTACATGTACAGTGAGGGAAAAAAATTATTTGATCCCATGCTGATTGTGTACGTTTGCCCACTGACAGAGAAATGATCAGTCTATAATTTTAATGGTACTGTCAGTTTATTTGAACAGGGACAGACAGAATAACTACAAAATAATACAGAAAAACACATGTCAAAAATGTTATGAATTGATTTGCATTTTAATGAGTGAAATAAGTATTCGACCCCTCTGCAAAACATGACTTAGTACTTGGTGGCAAAATCCGTGTTGGTAGTCACAGAGGTCAGACATTTCCTCTAGTTGGCCACCAGATTTGCACACATCTCAGGAGGGATTTTGTCCCACTCCTCTTTGCAGATCTTCTCCAAGTCATTAAGGTTTTGAGGCTGACGTTTGGAAACTCAAACCTTCAGCTCCCTCCACAGATTTTCTATGGGATTAAGGTGTGGAGACTGGCTAGGCCACTTCCGGACCTTAATGTGCTTCTTCTTGAGCCACTCCTTTGTTGCCTTGGCCGTGTGTTTTGGGTCATTGTCATGCTGGAATACCCATCCACGACCCATTTTCAATGCCCTGGCTGAGGGAAGGAGGTTCTCACCCAAGATTTGACAGTACATGGCCTTGTCCATCATCACTTTGATGCGGTGAATTTGTCCTGTCCCGTTAGCAGAAAAACACCCCCAAAGCATAATGTTTCCACCTCCATGTTTGATGGTGGGGATGGTGTTCTTGGGGTCATAGGCAGCATTCCTCCTCCAAACACGGCGAGTTGAGTTGATGCCAAAGAGCTTTATTTTGGTCTCATCTGACCACAACACTTTCACCCAGTTCTCCTCTGAATCATTCAGATGTTCACTGACAAACTTCAGACGGGCCTGTACATGTGCTTTCTTGAGCAGGGGGACCTTGCGGGTGCTGCAGGATTTCAAGGCGTAATGTGTTACCAAATGTTTTCTTGGTGACTATGGTCCCAGCTGCCTTGAGATCATTGACAAGATCCTCCTGTGTAGTTTTGGGCTGATTCCTCGCCGTTCTCATGATCATTGCAACTCCTCGAGATGAGATCTTGCATGGAGCCCCAGTCCGAGGGAGACTGACAGTTCTTTTGTGTTTCTTCCATTTGCGAATAATCGCACCAACTGTTGTCACCTTCTCACCAAGCTGCTTGGCGATGGTCTTGTAGCCCATTCCAGCCTTGTCTAGGTCTACAATCTTGTCCCTGACATCCTTGGACAGCTCTTTGGTCTTGGCCATGGTGGAGAGTTTGGAATCTGATTGATTGTTTGCTTCTGTGGACAGGTGTCTTTTATACAGGTAACAAGGTGAGATTAGGAGCACTCCTGTTAAGAGTGTGCTCCTAATCTCAGCTCTGTACCTGTATCAAAGACACCTGAGAGCCAGAAATTTTTCTGATTGAGAGGGGATGAAATACTTATTTCACTCATTAAAATGCAAATCAATTTATAACATTTTTGACATGCGTTTTTCTGGATTTTTTTGTTGTTATTCTGTCACTCACTGTTCAAATAAACCCACCATTAAAATTATAGACTGATCATTTCTTTGTCAGTGGGCAAACGTACAAAATCAGCAGGGGATCAAATAATTTTTCCCCTCACTGTATACACTACATCGTCGCAGTCAGGCAGAAACCTATGTCCAAAACCGTTATTTTTCAGGAAATAAAAAACCCAGTGTTTTTAAAATAATTGAAAAGTGCACCATCAAAGTTGGTATTGTGTCTTTATATATCGTCAGATACTTGCATGTGTCATTATATTATTAATATTTTATTTATGGAGTTGGGTATCTAACTAGAACAATATTGATTTGGATCTGGAACTTTGATTGAGGTGACATTATAAAGATTTTCTGTGATTGAATTGACTAGGTCCTGAGCTACGTAAGGGGAATTTCCAATGCTGTAGGCTAACTTAGAAGACCTCTATAGTTTGCTGATACAGTATATTGTATATCTGGTGATAAATGCCTAGAATTAGCCAAGGAATTTTTATGGTTCATTTGGTTCCTATTAGAGATTGCACCAATTGCAATTTTCTTGGCCGATTCCGATCTTGGCCGATTCTGATTTTCTTTCTAAGAACAATAATTGACAGCATACAAAAACATTTCCGTAACTTTTCTCTTATGGAAAATGAAAAGAATGGATTATACTTAAAAAAGAATCATTTAGTAATCGGGTCTCCCTTCGTCTTGACAGCATATGTTGAAATACGTTGACTTCAAATCCAAAGAAACAGCAAGTATGACAACGTCATTATTACCCTCACTGATCACCAATCACCGGGGTAGCAGCTTTGTTCTGCTGGAATCTTTTCCCTGTTGGGCAGCCAAAGTTCGATTGCAAATCCTCCTCTGTTGGAGAACCAAAGTTGATCCCAAGTCACCCTTCACCATTTCAAAGTTAACAAATGTTCAAACTGAATGAAAAGCAGCCCCTTTCAAAATATATCCACAACAAATTTCTACGAAGGGCAAAGTACATAGGGCAGCGAGGCTTTATTGGGATGCGCAAGAGTACACCTTATGTCCATAAATAAACTTTCTGTTTCCCACAATATTAAACAAAAATGTAATGGCCGGGGTAAAAGTTGCATTTGAAGACTATACAGAGTTTGTCTGAGTATCAGCAGGCCCTGTGGTCTTGTAAAGATTTCGATCTTTAATATATTTCCTTCCTCAAGACCCGATGTGTGGTTTAACTATTCTCTTCATTTTTTTGAGCAGTGTATATTACAGATCAAAATACATTGTGTAATTTGTTGACAACAAAATGATGTAACAATGGTCGTTGGAAACCAAAATCACCAACTAACTGATTGAGGGCTGGATTCAAACTCAAACTGGAAATCAAAGTAAACAATTGAAATCACAGGCTGTTCCAACTTGAATGAATTTCTTCTCAGCAACTCATAATGTGACTCAGTAGTGTGTATGGACACACAAGTGTGGACACAATGGTGAGCATTCACAATACAGTAAGATTACTCTGAGGAAATACAGTTACATGGAGACAGAAACCAAAGTAATGACAACTTAAGGAAAACAATAAGAACCTTAAAGCTAAGAAAATTAGTTTAAAATAAAGGATTTGAAGACATATCATGGACTATCAAAAACCAAAGATCAGTGATCACTACTATGAGAGTAAAGAAACGAGACGTCCTTTAATTGTTTGAGATCGTTAAAGATAGTGGAAAAGTCAGGCTTATAAATTTCAGAGCAACAAACTAGGCCACAACCGATGAATAGATTGACAGTGGCACTGTTTTGTAGAATAATCATGTGGCATGATTTTAAGACACAAGACGTTATAGCCAATTCGTCAATGAAACGTAGATATTATACACATTTTGTCTAGGGCTACCATGACACCATAGGTTGAAATAAGGCCACCAAATTAAACGATACCACGGAACAAACATCTAGAAAGCAAGTACGTATAATTCTGTATCAGTGGAATAATTGGAGTAGAAGAAATATTATTAGCATCTCTGATCTTGATAGGAAAGGTTTTTAATATAGTCTAGACATAACTAGGATGACTAGGAATGACTAGGAATGTATGAATGTAAGATGGCGTGAATGCGTGTTGATAAGTCTTCATTGTGGAATGGTTGGAGGATGAAGTAGGGAGGTTGTAGAAATAGTCCCTGGAGAACTCCAACGAAGGTGTGTAAACTAACGCTTGGGAAGATGAGTCTTGCAGAGCCATCGGAAGGAGCTGGAGACATCTCTCTTAACCAGTGTCACACCTACAGAGTAGACAGAGGAGGGGCAAAAGAGGAGGGAAGAAAAGAGAAGACAAGGGACAAACACGAAACAAGTCGTAGTCATAGCTCTCTGACTCCTCTCAGATCTCAGTGTTCATTATACCCCGATTAATAGAGAGGGAGAGGACAACACATAGAAAACACATCATTGTTATGATTGTTACATACTTTAACTACCATATTCATCAGTTACATCATAAGTCAGACAAAACCTGGAGATTAGTAGAGCAAGCAGGAAAAGGTGTTAGTGGGAAATGGTGCTGCCATTGAGTTTGGCCATGTCCAAACTTGACAAGAGCGGAGGGTGACGTCATGACCAAATTGGATTAATGCTACAATCATATTTTCAATATTCACGAATTGTAATAAGATGTCATCAAATATCACCAAACGTTTGTGAAGGATTGATCAGGTCCTTCCCGAACGTTAGTATCGCATTGATGAGATACAATATTTTGTGTATTTCTATTTCTTATACAACATTAGGTTACTTGATATGATTAACTTCATTTTTCGTTATTGCGTTAGGGGTCAGTATTCCAATGTGTATTAATTCTTTTATGACTTTTACTTTGATTCATTTCTATTTTATTTTTATTGTAAATAGTGGCGGTCAGTCAAATCCTAATGTATATTTTGAACACGTCTGTGGTTCTATTGACAATAAGACAATCATCAACGCACAATAAGTAATCCAAAG
Organism: Esox masquinongy; assembly: GCA_016801175.1. Classification (NCBI taxonomy): domain Eukaryota; kingdom Metazoa; phylum Chordata; class Actinopteri; order Esociformes; family Esocidae; genus Esox; species Esox masquinongy. The sequence continues at coordinate 19,673 of JACXGI010010873.1, forward strand.
GACACTCAATGTAGCCCTTAAACACTGTTACATCAATACCCTATTTGTTCATTAGTCAATTTACCATTTTAGAATTTAAACTCCATTAACGAGTATCAGGCGTTGGTCTTAAAACACAAGTATTATCCCAGTTATCATTGGTAAATACAACCAAAGAGAAACTACATTATTTAACCAAACTCAATTCAGCATTTAAAATAGGTCATCTAATTTTATTGTGAGGAGTAAAATCCCTTTGGCTGTACTACCCTCTTCATTGGCTATGGCTATATTGGATTCAAATTCAGTCCTCATGGGACACAGCATGTCTCCTTAACATTAAATACTCTCACCATGTGATTCTTCATTCTACTACTTTATATATATATAAGGAGAGAGAAAACAAAATATTTTAACCTTCTTAAGAAAACCATGAGACTATTTTACCAGATTAGAAAATCATCATTGTACAAATTTCTAATTTATTTGAAGCCTGACGGATTGAAAATTAATTTAGAATTTCTACTATTAAATTTCCATTGTAAGTTCCTATAATTTAGCTTTGTTTAAACACTATTACTTATTCACGCCTAATCAGAGCATTAAGCTTCATATATCAATTCTAACCAATTCCATTAACACATTATCTGTCTTATTTTCTGTCCATGTCAAACTCATGAATAAAATTGACCCACCAACATATCAAAATGTCACATTTAATAATTAAATATCCTTGTCATATACCTTTCATTGACTAACCAACACTGGACCAAATTACCAAAAGACCCACTGAAACAATTGCCACTCCAGTAACTCTCAACACTCAAACTTCTCTGCCTTCCACATAACACAAGACTATAACCAACCATGCTCTCTATTATAAATTATTCAACATACCGAAATACTATAGAATTATTTCTTACACATCTGGCCAATCAAGTCTGAGATAGAACATATTGCCTATTAGATTGAACAAAATGTCCAGTCATGTGATGTACATTTGGTACTTAGTGTGATGTGCAGAGAGACTGCAGTCATCACAGCAGTCGTGCGGGCCTCCGTGTCAGGCATGAGACTGCAGGGTTCAACCTTGGAAGCAGTCCAGACACGAACATGGGAAGGGCAGCGAAAACAGGCACATCTCCAGTTAGGAACAGGCTTAATAGCTGTGTAGGTGAGGAGAGGTATACACCCATATGGGGAATGGAGGTGGATATTGTTACCCCCCTAATAGGTTAGACTTCTTACAACCCGTTCACATAGTCCATGGCCCAAAGGCAGGGTGGTGGGTCCATGACGCAGGAAGGGACACAGGAAGAATAGTCAAAAGTCCCATAATTCCGTTTCCTAGGATCCATGGAATCTAACTTGGGTCCAGGTATGAAAGTTTTTCAAGATGCTTGAGTGCTGGGAACCAGGCTAAGGTGGTTTTCAAGATGCTTGAGGGCTGGGAACCAGGCTAAGATGGTTTTCAGGAGAGTAAATGATTCCTCCATCACCGGAGACCATTCAACTGGAACGGAGCCAGGCAACCCCCCCTTTAGTGCATCATGGAGTGGGTTTGGCAAATTCAGAAAACTCAGGGATATAACGAAGGTTGTAATTCCACAAATTCATAACATAGCGTCACCTCAAAACAATGACGGGAGTGGTAGGCTACAGGAATGTATAAAACACAAAGGCCACCTTAGTTGGAGATATAGAGACCGGGAAAGGCAGAAAGTAATCAGCAAACCAGTTTAAATCTGTAACAAAACGTTAAGACTAGGAACAGCTACTGTTAACTGGGACTACCCATGTTGGAAAGGGTGGCAGGTTGGGAGCACGCGGCAGATAATGGCTGTAAATAGAAATCGCTGCGTCTGCATCTATCTAAGCCCAACACCCCTATTTCAAATGTTCATAGCTCCTCAAAGCCTTTGTTAATTCACACAATTGTTTCTGGATCTGTGCGAGATCAAAATGGTAATTGCGATGTCCCCTATGTCGTGGCTTCCTATGGGGACATTTATTTGCCCAATGGCCAATTTGTTGGCAGATATGGCACGGTGAAATAGAGAGGGACAATTTGATGTGATCAGGAGCAGCAGGAATAACAGCCACAGGTTTGAATTTCATATCAGATCTATGCTGTTTATTCTGAATAGCTATATCTACACAATTGTCCTGAGTTAGGAAGTCTGACTGGGAATTAATCCGAGGCCGAGTCTTCATAATCATGGTACCCCGAAGCATGATAGATGCAGACTGGTCCTTAGCAAGTGCTGAAGGAAACTCAATGGTGACAATCGAGCCACATGTACATTTGTTCTCAGTCAACAACACGTTCTGTTCCAGACTCTTGAGTTTATCCGGCCTAGACTTTAAGTCTTCAGGATTAAATACAGAACCATACAAATCATCGATATCATTCCTCAAACAATCGGTGTCTAAAGTTATATTATCCATCTTTACATTCACGTCAGCATGTTTAACGTTTTTCTCAACAATCACTCCTTGATATTCATATGGCCATAGAGCGCATAGGTACGATCCATATTTTACGTTTCGATTCATCTGAGTGTATTTCCTCAGTACGCCATTTACACTGCCAGAAATTAACTCCGGATTGGAATGCCATACTACAAACAAATACAGCAGGTACTTAACACAACTAGGGTTCTGGCTTTAACTCCCGAGGAACACTATACAGTGTCCTGGTACTAAGTAAATGCCCCACTGCAAACAAATGCCGTGAGGACGGTCCAGGGAACAAAGGTCCCGGTTATAACTCCCGCACAAAATAGGCCTACATGGGTCCCGGTACCCAAAGGCTATACAAATGAGAACAGATACATACCTTTTCCAGATCATGTTCCGTAAGTTTCGTTCAGTAATATCTCATTATATAAGAGAGTATTACAATTACAGTACAAGTATCAAAGATAGAAAGTTCTCCAGAAATTGAAGATTTTTGCAAAACCAAAGATGCAGGCAGCAGGAAAGGTAAATGCAAGAGAGCTTCCTCAAACACTCACTCTGGTTATATCCTAAAACTCAAGTAGTGGGGGTTGGTTAACTGACCTAAGGAAAACAAAATCAGTCCTGTAGAATAGACCCCTTATCAATCCTTGGGTCTCTTCCTATGACACGGGGGTGTTATCTCAAGGATCACGCAAGCTAGGCAATTAAATGCAACCCTTTTGTCTTTGCATTCGCTCCTAACAGAAACATCTGTTAACCATAAACATTCCAATGACAGCCTACTAGAATAGAAATTAAGTACATAGATATACATGTCTATAATGAATAATGAAGAATCATTGAATGTGTAAATAGAATTGAAATTTTTCGGTTCCTTCAGTCTCCTCCTAGACCTGGATCAGGGCATCAGTGAGCTCCTGGACAGTCTTTGGCGCAACTTGGCGGCGTCGGATGCATCAATACATAACGTCCCAGAGGTTTTCAATTGGATTCAGGTCTGGGGAATGTGAGGGCCAGTCAATGGCATCAATGCCTTCGTCATCCAGGAACTGCCTACATACTCTGGCTACATGAGGCCGGGCATTGTCCTGCACCAGGAGGAACCCAGGGCCAACTGCACCAGTGTAAGGTCAGACGATGGGTCTGAGGATTTCATCCTGGTACATAACAGCAGTCAGGGTATCATTGGCTAGCACGTGGAGGTCTGTGCAACCCTCCACGGATATCCCTCCCGAGACCATCACTGACCCAGCACCAAACCGGTCATGCTGGATGTTGCTGCAGGCAACATAACGTTCACCACGGCATCTCCAGACTCTTTTACATGTCACATGTGCTCAGTGTGAACCAGCTCAAATCTGTAAAGAGAATAGGGTGCCAGTGGCGGACCTGCCATTTCTGGTGTTCTCTGGCGAATGCCAATCAAGCTCCACGGTGCTGGGCTGTGAGCACAGGTCCCATTACAGGACCTCGGGCCCTCATGCCATCCTCATGAAGTCTGTTTCTGACATTTTTGTCAGAAACATGCACACCAGTAGTACGCTAGAGGTCATTTTGTAGGTCTCTGGCAGGCTCCTCCTGTTCCTCCTCGCACAAAGGAGCAGATACCGGTCCTGCTGCTGGGTTGATGCCCTTCTACGGCCCTGTCCAGCTCTCCTCATGTAACGGCCCGTCTCCTGGTATCTCCTCCATGCTCTTGAGACTGTACTGGGAGACACAACAAACCTTTCAGCAGCGGCACGTATTCATGCCATCCTGGAGGAGTTGGACTACCTGTGCAACCTGAATGGGCTGCAGGTACCGCCTCATGCTACCAGTAGTGACAAGGACACTAGCAAAACGCAAAACTAGAGAAGAATCAGTCAGGAAGGATGAAGAGAGAGCAATTGTCTGTGGCCACCACCTGCAAAACCATTCCTTTTTTCTGGGTTGCCTTGCTGTTGCCTCTCCAGTGCACCTGTTGTTACTTTCATTTGCACCAACAGGTGACACTGATTAAAAATCACTTATGCTTCCTAACTGGACAGATTGATATCCCTGAAGTTTAATGGACTTGGTGATATAGTGTGATGATAATACGTTCTCTTAATTCTTTTGAGCAGTGTGTATCTGCTCCATCTCTACTGACCCTTTCAGCATTTCTGAATAATCACTACAGGACACGGAAAACACTCTTAGACCACTGTGATTTACTCCACTAACAGGTCAATGTCCAGATAGTGTAGAAATACCAGATGATCAAACATGAGATGGTTTCTACCTTCATCTGGAAAGAACTTAAAAAGAAACATTCTACACCGTCAATAAATCAATTATGTTTACAATAAAGATAATTAATGGTTCTGTAAAAAACTTCACACTCCTTTTTCACACACACACTCCTTAAATCAATCGAGAGCGAAAAAACAGGTCACAATACCTCCTAACCAATATCAGGAGTCAATGACCTCCTCTAAACTGGAATAGTTCAATAGTCCATAAGAAACTAATTAAACTTTATGAGGATTGTTCCCTTCACCTCTCAATCAACTCTCTATACCATTGAAGTCCATGCATGTCACATTGTGTTCATGTGTATTCAGGAATCAAGGGCTTAGGCTCACTCTGTTGCACTTGATTTGATACTTTACTCTTTGATATTTGTATTCTCAAATTAACAATCCATTCATACCAGCAGGCTGTGTGATGGTAATTCCATCGATCGGAACTCACAATTAACAGTTTATTTGCAAATAGAGAGACGCGTCAAAAGCTTACAAAATAATCCTCTGAGGAATCTCTGAGGTAGATACATGAACAGTCCATATTTATTACAGTTAAAAGGGGTGTGGTAAGATGCTGCCCTGCTGTCTTACGTCACATAGGTTTTACCCAATGGGTGGGCTGTCCCCCCAACTTATCCTTCCGGCCATAATGTTTACTGATGTGTTTACATAATCTGCTGATACCAGTCAATAATCGATATAAACCCCAGATCCCCCTCTCCTACATTCCTAAGGAACAAGGCACTGATACCCTTATTGGTCTAAGCAGATGGTCAGAGTACCTAATAATCCTCTGATATTATACAGACGTGTGTCACAACCAAAGATCAGTGATACATACCAGGCAATAGAAAAGCAGACATTTCTCAAATGTACATTAGTTCAAGAATTTCCATAACAGCTGCTAGATTTATAACTGAATAGCAAGCAAGTTTATTTATATAGCACAATTCATACATCGAAGCAATTCAATGTGCTTTACAAAGAAAAATAAATAACATAAAAACAAATACTCAAATTACAACATCAAAACAAATGAAAACATAATAAGAAAAATACAATAAGAAAACATATATAGATTAAAAATGGGATAAAAACATAGGAAGCTATAAGGCTAAACAGTGTGGTTAAGTTTAAGTGCTCAGTTGTAGGCACGTGAAAAGAGTAGTGTTTTTAACCTGGATTTATAAATGGATATGTTTGGGGCACGTCTAAGATCTTCTGGTAGTTTATTCCAGTTGTGTACAGCATAAGTGCTAAACGCAGCTTCTCCATGTTTAGTTTGGGCTCTGGACTCTACTAGCTAACCTGTGTTCATGGATCTAAGAGCCCTGCTCGGTTTATATTCTTCAAACATATCAGAAATGTATTCGGGTCCTAAACCATTCAGAGATTTATAAACTAAAAGCACTACTTTGAAATCTATTCTGTAACTGACTGGAAGCCAATGTAAAGATTTAATAACCAGAGTGATGTGCTCTGTTCTCTTGGTCCTGGTTAACATTCTAGCAGCCGCATTCTGAATTAATGTACCTTTTCTTAACAGAAACAGAGTTTACTGGAACATTCGGGGTGATAAGTGATTCAAAAAAGACAGAAATGATCAGATGGGGCCATGTCTTTAACCATGACAGAGGAAATATCGAGACCTTTAGAGATAACCAGATCTAGAATGTGGCCTTGAGTGTGTGTACGCTCTTTCATATGTTGAGAGAGATCAAAAGTGTCAAGTAGTGCAAAAAATTCTTTGGCATTATTGTCTGTACTATTATCTATGTGGATGTTAAAATCCCCTGTAATAATAAACAAGTCATAATCAACTGATATAACAGAGAGTAGTTCAGCAAAATCATCAATAAAATTTGCAGAATATCGTGGAGGTCTGTAAATGGTTAAAAATAAAATTTTGGGGGTACCCTTCAATGTAAAACAGAGGTATTCAAAAGAAATAAAATTACCTAGTGTATTTTCTTTGCACTGGAATGTATCTTTGAATAGGGCAGCCACTCCTCCTCCTTTCCTACCATTTCGACAGGTATTCATATAGCCAAATT
>JACXGI010010874.1:0-26435 GCA_016801175.1 Esox masquinongy
ATCTACCAGGAAGTTTTAGAGCACTTCATGCTTCCTGCTGCTGACCAACTTTATGGAGATGCAGATTTCATTTTCCAACAGGACTTGGCACCTGCACACAGTGCCAAAGCTACCAGTACCTGGTTTAAGGACCATGGTATCCCTGTTCTTAATTGGCCAGCAAACTCGCCTGACCTTAACCCTATAGAAAATCTATAGGATATTGTGAAGAGGAAGATGTGATACGCCTGACCCAACAATGCAGAAGAGCTGAAGGCCACTATCAGAGCAACCTGGGCTCTCATAACACCTGAGCAGTTCCACAGACTGATCAACTCCATGCCACGCCGCATTGCTGCAGTAATTCAGGCAAAAGGAGCCCCAACTAAGTATTGAGTGCTGTACATGCTCATGCTTTTCATGTTCATACTTTTCAGTTGGTCTGAGATACTGAATTTGGGATTTTCATTAGTTGTCAGTTTTAATCATCACAATTAAATGAAATAAACATTTAATATATATATCAGTCTGTGAAATATATCAGTCTGTGTGTAATGAATGAATATATTATCCAAGTGTCACTTTTTGATGATATTCTAATTATATGACCAGCACCTGTATATATATATATATATATATATATATATATATTTGTTTGTGTATTTAAGGGTCACTTCCTTTGTACATTTGTACATTCCAAACAATCAGGACTTACCAAGTATAATCATCAGAATAAAATACATCTCTGAATAATTCAGCAATGAAGTCGGGCGGAAAGCAGGAGGCGAAACAGGTCAAGCATATCTACCCCAGCGGATCAATCATCAGAAAGGCGGTCAGCACGTCATTGGTGGGAGTAACCTGTTGGATTTATAACACAGGAGCTAAAATATTATTTAGTCAGCTAGAGGCTGGGAGTAGCAAACTGACTGACCAAGGTTTTAAACCAGTAGTCTTCTCCAAATAAAATGCCTGCCAAGATAAAATTGTGAGTTGAATCATCAGTAATTTCTTTTTTTTTCCAGCAATGATGCCTGAAGTGTAGAAATTAAATTTAACATTAAACATTTAATAAGGCCCCCTATAGGAGATCCCGTATACTATACATTAGGAGATTTCAATGTGGTATGTACACTCCTCTAGATTTGGTAATTATCGTCAGGTAGGCAATAATATAACAGTACCCTGTTATTTTCAACTGCTTCAGTCTCCAACTTCACCATGTATTTACACGCCCCACTCTTGTGGTCCACCCATGAGCTGCCCTTCAAAGCTCCCATACCTGACAAACAGTGACCCCCATTGGAGAGATCTTATCAACATGGTCAGTATGTCTTTTCATTGACACTCGGCTGTTGATGCTACCCCCCTCAGCACCAGAGTCCCTCAAGACGCCTGCCTCTGCCGAGCCATCTTCCCTCCTTTGCTCCATCTCCAGACGTACACAGCCCGTCAGGTCACTGTCGGTGTAGATACGGTTTCTCATCCCGAGGGTGACGAGAAGGTTGGCGTTTCGGACTGTGTCCCGCGGAGGCCCTTCCTGAACCTGGCTCACCGCAGGTTCCCGAGGGACCATATTGCAACAGATCCTAGGGCGACAGGCGGCCTTAAAACTCTTCTTGAAGTTCTCATTGAAGTAACCATAGATGACGGGGTTGATGCTGGAGTTGGAGAAGGCCAGCCAGTGGGCGAAGGGGTAGATGTAGCCGGTCAGAAGGTCCAGTTGTTCCCCCCCGGGTGTAGCGTAGTCTGTGATGAGCATCAGAGTCCAGAGAGGCAGCCAGGACAGCATGAAGAGGAGGGCAACTACAATGAGCATCTTAACCACTTTGACTTTCCTCTGGGAGATGGGGGACTTGACGTCTGGGTGCCCCCTACTGGACAGTACAGCTGGAGAGTAGAGCTTGGCCCCGATGCAGCCATACATGATTATGATGACAGCCAGGGGCACCAGATAGAGTAGTGTGAACAGGACTGTGGTATAAACCTTCCTCATCTCCGGGTCCGGCCAGGTTTCATAGCAGGAATAGAGAGGAAAGGTCTGGTTGTCACTGGAAACCATGAAATGACCCTCCTCTGCCTTCCCCATCAGCATCACAGCTGACGGAAGCATGATCGCCAATGCAAGAGCCCATACCAGCCCTATAGTTGCCTTAGCAACAAGAAGAGTTAGCTTAGGCTTAAAGGGGTAAACAATACAGCGGAATCTAATGGGAGAGAGAAGAGGCAGATGATAATGACAGAGCGCTTTACTGTACAACACAAAGTGTTTAACAAGCGTGGATGAAAGACTCTCGATTCTCCTCCAATTCCCATGTGCATATACTTGTTAACAAGGCTTAGCCTACCTGTCCACAGCGATGGCAACCAAGGTGAAGACAGAGGCACCCACTGATGTCCCTTGTATCAGACCACTTAGCTTGCACACGGCATTGCTAAAAGGCCACCCTGTCAAACAGCAAAATAAACCTTCATTAGTGTGCTGCATCTCAATGAGCGACATTAGACACATTGCTAACAGGTGTTTGGCATGTTTGGTACTCTAGTTTGGTACTTGCAATTGTCTCCGAATAATTAAGTAGAATAACAAATTCTAAATATGTCAAGTATTTTCAAACCTTTTCAGACCTGCATGAAAAGAAAACCAAAAGAATTGTGACAGGATAAACACATTTACCCAATAACAGGTATGTTGACATTTGTACCTCACATAATTACTGTGAGGTAAAACTTCCTGACTAGTGATTTTGTAGCAGTTAGTAGTTTGCCCTTTTTCCAAAGGAGGGGTTTTCTGAAAGCACTTTTCCTGACATGACTCAATTAAGGTCTGTGTTGATGTCATAATAATACAAGAGATTGTGAAGAACTGTCAAAATGCGGCACTGTTATTCAGGCTGTCAAATGTAAAAGAGCAGCTCAACATGTTCAGACCCACTATTAATTTCTCAGTTCTGAGCCTCCAGCTACTATGCAAACATTAATCTGCTACATCCCCAATCCACAGTTTTAACAGCCAATGAACAGTAGATAAAACATGTAAAATATAAATATATATTAATTAAAATGGAGAGAATGATCCAGCCTGTGGTTTTTGAGATGTTTTAACATTCAGTACTGTAACAATGGGCTGGCGCACCTTTAGACAGACAAACATACATATATATGTATATGTAAGAAATAAGGCACAAGGGTGTATGGTATATGGCCAATATACTTCTACTAAGAGATGTTCTTTGGCACAATGCATCGTGGAGTGCCTGGACACACCCAGTGCATAACTATGGTATATTGGCAATTTATTACAAACACCTGAGATGTCTTATTGCTTTTATAAACTGGTTAGCAACACATTTATAACAGTAAAGAATTATGCAACGTCATACCCATGGTATACAGTGTCTTATCAACCTGGATGTTTGAAACCGGAATGCTGATTGGCTGATAGCCATGTTATATGAGACCGTATACTACAGGTATGACAGCGTATCACTTTTTACTGCTCTAATTGCATTGATAACCAGTTTATAAGAGCAACAATGCATCTCAGGGGTTTGTGTTATACTGCCAGTATACCATGGCTAAGTACTGTATCCAGGCATATTGGCACCCTTGGTAATTATGAACAAAACAGGCTGTTAAAAAATATTTTTTACACTCTGGATCTTTCATTCAAAATACTGACAAAAATGTACCTTTTTCTTAAATATACATGTATGTGTGCCACAATTATTGGCATCCATTCATTTAATACATTGTTCAACCTCCCATTGCCAAGATAACAGCTCTGAATCTTCACCTATATGTAATGAGGTTGGAGAACAGATGGCAAGGGATCTGAGACCATTCCCCAAAACAGAATCTCTCCAGATCCTAGAGATTCTGAGGTCCACCCTTGTGGACTCTCATTTTCTATCGCAATGGAGTCTTTCTTGGGGTGGCGAGCAAATCCAGTTCAGTGTTGCGGCTCCCAGATTGTGGAATGTACTCCCACCAATAATACACAACTCGGACTCCATTGACACCTTCAAGAACAGGCTAAAAACCCACCTCTTCACCATGGCTTTCCCCCCATAGCTTGGTCCACATTCTGCCGCACCCATTTACTCCTGCTATTTGTTTATTTTGTTTTGACTTTCTTGTTATTCATTCTCATTACACTGATTGATGTACAGTGTCCTTGGGTTATTTGAAAGGTGCTTAAAATGCAATATATTATTATTATTTTCAGTTCATCCCACAGGTTTTATATTGAGTTTAGGTCAGGGGACTGGGATGGCCATGGAAAAAACCTTGATTCTATGGCCAGTGAACCATTTTTCTGTTGATTTTGAGGTGTGCTTTGGATCATTGTCCTGCTGGAAGATCCAACCACAGCCCAGTTTATTTAACATTTAACATAATATTTAACATTTACATTTTTTATTTGACATCTGCTGGTACTTGATGGATTCCACGATACCATGTATCCTAACAAGATGTCCAGGGCCTTTGGAAGAAAAACGGCCCCACGTCAAAGATCCACGATCATACTTCACAGCTGGGCTATCTTTCTGTCTACGCCATGCCCACCTCTGGTATTTGTTTCTAATGACCATTTCTACCTTTTGTTACACATCATCAATATATTCTCTGGTCTTTCACATAGTGATGGATGACTGTGGGACTTTGGCCGGGTGTCACCTCATACAGTATTAATACTCCAGTAAAACACGAAGTCATGGCTTACCGCTTAAGTGTTCCTAATCACGTAAAATTCATATTTTATGTTTTAAAAACTTAAAAACATAAAATATGAATTTTACTTATAAGAATTTGTAGGGGTGCCAATAATTGTGGCAAACATGTTTTAGAGAAAATATTATGTAAATATTTCACTTTTTCAATTATTTTGCTCAAAGCTTCGATTCTGATGAATATTTGGAATGAAAGACCAAGAGGATCTTCAGCAAAGATATTTGTTCATATTTTTGCGCATATTTACTAGTGCCAATATTAATGGTGGGCAGTGTACCACACACACACCCTCATGTCTTAATGTTTAAATATACAATGCCTATCAGCATTCATGGTTCAAACTACCCAATATATAAATATGCATATACAGGGCTGGAAATTAAGCTCGCCCGCTCTCCTCAGGCGAGTAGTTTACATTTCGGGCGAGTCTACCACGAGTCTACCACTAGTCCGTCGGGCGAGTGAACTTTTGCCGATTTATCCGTGGGAGTTTTTTAAATGCGGTGACAGAAAATAATGAGTCATCTGCCCTCATATTATGAGGCTCATAATCACTTCGCTAAGCCTCGACCCTTGGTTACTGTAGCTACAACTGTATAGTATTCTAATTTCTTCGTCTCTGTACAGCCACGAAATACGTCAAACATTTTAGAATTAGTTTATCGCCAAAACAGAAAGGATCCGTTCAGTAGACTGAACGTTTGCAACCTGTTAGTGTGTTTTTATACATATTTGTCATGATCACTATTAAATACCACCAGTTGTAACATCACGTTCATTAGCCTACCAGTTGCCGTTAACGTTCATTGAATGTAAAGTAAAGGTGACATTATCGTGAATGCAGCCTGCGTTTGAGTGAATACTTTTGTATGCACTATTTAAATAATACTTTTTTTTGCTAATTACACTTGGTTGGATATTTTTGAGTGACTTGCAGTTACAAAACTGTTCTCTCTAAGTGGTTATATAATATTGTGTACAGACTAATTTAACATGAATACTGGAAAAATATATAGAAAACATCCATTTATAAACTACTAGCCCCGTTCGTTACTCTGTAAATAGAGTTACAAACAGGGCTAGCAACATTTTACCCGGCCTATAGTGGAAATTTTGGCCTACTAGCCCGGCTGGCTATTGCCAAAAATCCTTCAGATTCATCCCTGTGAATATATAATGCGCCTAAGTGTTGGGACACATTTTGGTGGAGGGGAGTCCACTGAAATTAAGCTCATGTTAATATTGTTATCTATTTTGGACTGACTTTAATTGCTAATGACAAAAGTGCCATCTGCTATAAAAGTGCATCTAATGATGATGGCAATGTTATTTTCTGCTTTTATTATAAAAATTAGCTTAATTTGCAATGATGCCATATTTCCAATCCCCTTTCGTGTAATTTAGACAAAACGGTAAAACCCCCATTTAAACCCTTAGTGTGACGGCTGCTCCGCGTGGCGCTGCGTGCTGTCTCCCTCTCCGGCGCTCCACCTCGCCGGTGTACTAACCGCCGGCTGGAGCAGATGGCAGCAGCGGACCCAACACACCCTCACATCTGTTTTGAGTTAGTTATCATGATTACTATTTAGGTTCCTCGTTTTCATCAGCACCTCGCAGGTTATTGTGTCTATGTCGGTTTTGAGACCGTGTGGTGCCGTAAGCTTTACCATAAAAGACAAGAAACGTAATTTTTCGTGTCGGTGTTGTTTTGTTAGTTACGTTTTTGCCTTTAATTTACCCTCGCACCTCACACATAGCCCCCGTTTAAAGCTATAGCCCCTGGTCAAGTTCTGTTCATTAATGTGACTGCAGCACCTATAGAATTTTAGTGACCATGGCAACAAAGGTGGAGCAATCAGTGAATATGTTACATGTAAATTAATACCTTTAATGTTTCTTTCAAGGTACAAGAGGGTTTTCACAATAATAGTTGTAATCAATAGCAAAGGTTGATTGGCCAGTAATGTGTAATAGAAATAAATTTGTCCAAAGGTTGCTTTATAATTTGTATCAAAGCCCAATGAAATGTAAACTAGCATGTACTTATACATTTAAAGGATCATTATTGCAGTTGGGTTGAACCAACTCATTACCCCTACAGTATGCTTGTCACTCAGCATTAAGGAGTTGGTCTGGAGGTATGGACCTGTGATAGACTAGCATCACCGAGCAGCCTCACATTATGGAAACAGCAAATTGTCCGTTCTTCTACAGCAGTGGAGTATTACCTGTGATGATGGTGTCCACCAGTGTGGTGGGGATGCAGAAAATGCCCACCAGCAGGTCACTGATAGCCAGGTTGAGAATGAAGAGGTTAGTGACTGTCCGCATGTGACGGTTCCTCATCACAATGAGGCACACCAGGCTATTACCCACCATGCACAGCAGGAAGATAAACAGGTAGGCCAGGGTAAAGCTGGCTGCTATGACCAGGGAGTGCTGGTAGTAAGGGGAGAGCTTGATGCTGGAGTCAGCGAGGATGGAGCTGGTGTTGGTGCTGTTGGTTAGGTTGCTGAGGGAGGTGAGGTTGGTGGAGATTAAGAGATCAGCGGTCATATACAGAGCAGTGGTCAGCTGAAGTACCCATGTTTCCTCCATCTTGAACTCCTCTTCTTAGACTAAGAGGAAAGCAATGGGTAAGATTTTGTATCAGAAGTAAAACATTATGCACATTTGGTGTCTTAAACTATGCAACTAACATTATCAGCCTTCTGCTACTTTGGTACATTATTTAATTGACCTGTAGTAAATAGATATATAGATATATAATAGCGTCGTCCATGTGATATAGTGAATGTGTTTTTTTTACTATGCCAAAGTATTGTCTGACCTCAGGGTAATTTGTGTAGTATTCTATTAAATAAAGGGGGGCAACCTTGACAGGGATTCCAATCCTGGTCCAGTAACTGTCCAGCCAACACATTAACTGGTAGGTCAAGAGATCAGAACCGCTTAATTAGATGGTCACTAGGTGATTGATTATTAGGTCTCCACTGTATCTTTCAGTATTCCTCCTCCAAAATATCATATTCTGCCAAAAGTTTGTAAGCTGTCTACATGAAGCCACAATGCTATGCATGACAAGGTCCTCAATGAATTATACAGTTCTAATTATAGCGAGACGCTGAATGTCGATTAAGGAATACGAGAAGCTCACTATGACAACCATTCAGCTTGGATAGTGCAACACTCATTCTATTTGCCTGAATAAATTTTGCTTTTTTATAGTTGATGAGATACTGTAAATATACTAGTAAATAAAACACAAAACACAGTACATGCACAGAGACATCGCAAAAAAAGTCAGAGCCTTATTTCCATCTTGGTCCGTGGGAATGTTTTTAAAGTATTTTAACATAATGATTTGTCAAGAAAGATATTTTACACTCAAGTCAGTTGGCTCTGATATCACTCATTGAGCTTTTATAATGCTCTATTTAACTATTTTGACATGTGTGTGATGTGCTCACAAAGTGTATAAACATGTATAAACAAACACATACAATTCTTTAATGTTTTTAGAGCTCCAAATGTAAACAAAAAATAATAATAAATAACACCCAAACCTCAACACCTGAGATAGCCTACTTTTGTTTCGAATAATTGAATTATGTATTCCCCCTGTCCAAACAATCTTGCGTATTTTCTGTCCTCATTACAATGTTGGAAATTACAAAATAAATGAAAAGAGGGAAAAAACGTTTGAATACAAAACAGTACTACTACTTTACTAAAGTAACAATCAGGGGTTAAACAGGGCTGAGCCCCAGCACCTTCAGTCCATTAAAGAGCCAGGTGGGGCCGAACCGTGGCACCTTTGGTTTTGAGAAATCTGCCTATAACTTTATATAATGAAAATCAGCAAAACAACAGATATTCAGCATGCTTGGATATTTTATTATGTTCTACTCAGTGCTTGACTTGGGCCGGAACGGCGTTCCAGTACTTCTAATTTTAGGCAAACAGCGTTCCGGTTCCTTTTTTTGGCAAGTCTAAGTAACACATAAATTTTCATGAACATAATCTAATTTGTGATTTGTCAGTTCCTGCATTTATTTTATCCCAAGTCAAGCACTGGTTCTACTCTATGTATTTACACACACAGCTGTGGATTTAAAAAAAACACAAGCACAAGACAGCACGCGCAACAAAAATCTTATGTTGGGTTGCAGAACCAGGAGCTGGAAGACCTTCATGATATGTAGAAATACAATCACATGACAATCTATGAAAACAAAAGAAATACGTGTCTAGGGATAGAAAGCTTTAGGCACATTCATGGTCTATGCATAACCTCTATTAATTAGCTTCATCACTGGGCAAGTCAATTCCGCTGGAACTATTTCCTCTTGGGACTAGACTTTTAGTTGTATTCAAGAGCAGTCATTTTTATTAATGCATTAACACAGGCAGACCAATTCTGATCCAGTAAATCAGATCAACTATTTGCCCAAGATCCAATTGTTGTAAAAGCAGCCAGGGTAACCTATCTTTTAGGTAAAATATCTGTGTTATATGTCAGAAATGACTGAGCTAATGTCTTACGACATGCATGACATCACATTATGCAATGACAGATATACGCCACAAATGTTTCTTGTCATGATAGCTACAATAACTAAAATAAGAAATAGTCAGGTATGCAGTTTTACATGGAAATAATATTTGATTCACCAGAAACTTATACTTATCTCATGGTGGGGCAAAGTGAACCATTGGTTCAAATTACCCCCCAGCCTTTGACTCATATTACCTCACAGCCACGACTTTGGTAAAAAAAAAATGCCTGACTTAGCAACTGAGGGCTAATCTTTTGCCAAACAATGCACGTTTTTATACAGTGGCTATTTAATCAACATGTAGGCCAATGACATATATTTTTAGACCTGGATAAATTTGCTTTAACTCAATATACCTGACTTGTAAAACATTTACTTTGACAATCAAAGTAAATGTTTTTTGGGGGGTAAAAAGAGACATACCACTTTTCCTATGTGCCTTTCATCATCGTCGCCTGTTGGAAATTGTGTCCTTCCTGAATATATGGTCACATGGCAAAAATTGTGAACAGTTGTCTGGATACTGGGGGTGGGTCAAATTACCCGATGGCTCATCTTATCCCACTCTCCCTTACCATTTTTAACCACACAAAAATATTTAAAAAATAAGTAATGAAAGTATGGTAACCATTTCTTATATTAACAAGAAACAAATTAAAGTATACATAATATAATACTTAAATTGTTCACATGGATCCGATTACATTTTCATGACAGTTCAATATCAATGGAAGATCATTTCTGTTCAGAATTTCTGTTCAGAATTTCGGATAATAATTTTATTCAGATTTGAAGTTGATATTCCTACGGTCCTAATTGACATTCTGAGAGAGTTGTATCATACTTTATTATTTCATTCCCATTTCCCGAAATAAAATCAAGGCACGTATACTTTACGAAAATCGTTCAGATGCGAAAGCCCTACACAGGACTTCAAATAGTAAAAACCGTATAATTGCACAAGAAAGCATGCACACCTTATTTACCTTTTTGAAGACTTCCAAATGTGAAGGAAAATATTAAAGAAAACAACTAAATAATAGTCCCCTCGGTAAATTTTGAAATAGATACAGGGAGACGAACTGAACTTTCTCCCACTAAAAGACTTTCAAATAAATTATTTTTTCATTCTCACATCGGACCAATACGATCCATATGCATATGGCGATTGAAAAGGAGTGCACGTGAACAGCTTTTATAGCTACAGTCTTGGTGAGTCGTGCATGCGCAACAGTTGGAGAGAATAGGTTAGAGAGACCTCGTACTCATCAAGAGTTTCGCAGAAAACGATTATGTATATTATTATTTTTTCTTTCTTGACAGTTCCAGTGAATTCCAATAGGCCTTATGACATCAGATTATTATGTAAAAATACCCGAGGAAAACTGTAAGCGCATGTTAATTGTTATGAAAAGCGCTAAATATTGCTTTAAATATCCTTACAGGCTCAGCCTACTCCATTGTCAACATGGATTTACAAGTCAACACTGACACGCCTGTGAATGAGCTTTGATAAGTGCAGCTTATGTGGTACTGTACAGCTACATTTCACTGCACTTGTCATGTGTCATATGTATAGCCTAGTTTACATCTAGTATATGTACTCACACCTTTTTTACAGTTAAAGAGATCCATAATCATCAGGCATATAAAAGACTCTCATGAATGTCATCAAATCAAAATGTATTTGTCACACAAATAATACAATTTATTAAAATGCTTACTAGCCAATTTCCAACAATGCAATAAAAACATAAGAGACATGAAAAGTAAAAGTAAGAAATTAATGATGGGCTATATAGGACCAGTACAAAGACTATGTGACGATGTATCAGGTATTTTGAGGTATGGCAGCTAAGGGGTAAAAATGACTATGCAGCTGGATAGATAGATTTCTATGGAGATAACTAAACTGTGAATGTTCTGGTAACGTTCTACTTACATTCTGTGAATGGTTACAACATTGAGAATGTTCTTGGAATGTTCTGTGAATATTCTCGGAAGGTTACAATGTTGGGAATGTTTTCTAAAAGTTATTTAAACATTCCCAAAAGGTTTCCACAGATAGTTTCATGACATTCATTAGATTATGCTTCTAAAGTTACATGATGGTATATGGACTGGAAAATAGGCTAAAGATGAGGATTAATCAAGTCTTATTTTATTCTGAATATAAACATCAAATGCACTTAGGGAAATTAGGGGGTGGGTGAGTTAACAATTCTTGGTGGCCCTGTTATTCCTTTATAGGTGGGTTGGAGTGCAGATATGGTGGTGTCTCACTATGGCTCCATCTGTAATAAACAAAAAGAAAAAGAATTAGCCAAGTAATGATTACAGAATGGATCCGTGGCTGGAATTATGTGGTTTGAATCCTGAGCCAAAATTTGAGCTAAAGAAATGTAAACTAGCAAGCAGTTTAAAATTTCTCTTGTAAATGCACTGTATGGACATACACTGTTGAGCCAAAACATTATGACCACATGCCTAATATACTGTTGGTCCTCCGCGTGCCGCCAAAACAGTGCTGACCTACCGAGGCATAGAGTCTACAAGTCCCCTGGAGGTGTCCTGTGGTATCTGGCACCAAGACGTCAGCAGCAGATCCTGTAAGTTAAAAGGTGGAGGATCGGACTTGTTGGTCCAGCACATCCCACAGATGCTCAATTGGAATGCTATCTGGGGAATTTGGAGGCCAGGGCAAAACCTTCATCATGTTCCTCAAACCATTCCTGAACAATGTGTGTAGTGTGACAGGGCGCATTATCCTGCTAAAAGAGGCCACTGCTATCAGGGAATACCATTGCCATGAAGGGGTGTACCTGGTCTGCAACGATGTTTAGGAAGGTGGCACATGTCAAATTGACATCCACATGAATGCTCGGACCCAGGGTTTCCCAGCAGAACCTTGCCCAGAGCATTACACACCCTCCATCAGCTTGTCGTCACTTCCCTTGGTAAACGGCATGTACTCGGCCGTCTACGTGATGTAAAAGAAAACAAGACTCATTGGACCAAGTGATTTTCTTCCACTGTTACAAGGTCCAGTTCCAATGCTCACATGCCCATTATAGGCCCTTTCGACAGTGGACAGGGGCCATAATGGGCACCCTGACCAGTCTGTGGCTACGTAGCCCTATACGCAGCAGCTATACTGAGATGCACTGTGTGTTGTGACACATTCCTCCCGTAACCATCATTAACATTTTGTGTGACTTGTGCCACAGGAGACCTTCTGTCAGTTCGGACGAGACAGTAGACCGTCTGTCGGTTCGGACGAGACAGTAGACCTTCTGTCGTTTCTGTCGCCAGTTTGTGGTTTGTCCCTCCTCGCACTACTGTCGGTAGGTACCCACCACTGCTGACCGGGAGCACTCCACAAGCCTAGACATTTCAGAGATGCTCTGACCCAGTCGTCTGACCATAACAATTTGGCCCTTGGTCTAGTCGCTCAGGTCTTTACTCCTGCCCAATTCTCCTGCATCCAACACTACAAGATTTAACTTGACTACGATTACTGGTTGTTCGCTTACCATCTAATCTACCCAGACCTTGACATGTGCCTTGTGTTGCAAATGTAAGTTGCTTTGCTTTCACCCTTCTGCCCAGTTCATCCCAAACCAGCTCGAATGGGTTTAAGTCTGGAGACTATGCTGGCCATTCCATGACTGGAAGGCTACCATCTAGTTCTGACATAGTCTGGATGTATGTTTTGGGTCATTATCTTGCAGTAAGATGAACCCCTGGCCAACTAGGCGTACACCAGAGTGTATTGCATGGTGCTTAAAAACACTGTGGTAGCCATTTTGGTTCAGGTTACCACTCACTTTGTGCAAGTGGCCAACTCTTGATCCAGAAAAAGAGCCCCAGACCATTATGCATCCTCCATGTTTAACAGTGTGTCACACACTGAGGAACCCCCCTTTCACCTACTTGATGGAATACAAAAACGTGTGTTGTCCCAAAGATTTCATTTTGTCAGCCATTAGACCTTCATCCAGTCTTCAGTAATCCACTGGTGGTGCATCATGGCCCAGACAAGCCACTTTTTCTAATTCTGCCATCTTAGCAATGGTTTTCTTACTGCCACTTGACTTGTCAAACCTGCAGCTCAAAGTCTTCTCTTCAGAGTTGAAACTGAGACCTGCATACTTCAACCAGTGTTATGCTGTGCTTGAAGCTGTAGTCCTGTGAGCCGGCTATCGCGCAAGCTGTTGACTCTCAAAGTCTTCTGGCTTTGGGTGTGCCAGACCTCTTTCTGTCAATCTTTCCTCCCGTTTCCAAGTGCCTTTTGATGGTGTAAGAAACTGTACTCACTGACACCTTGCCTGTCTTTGCAGTTTCTCAAAATGAAAGACGTAATCTACAGCCAATCAACGTTTTTTATTTTACCTCTGTCAGTTTACCGCTTACCTTTGTACCATTTCAGGTTATACGCTAGATTTGAACTGCTTACATTTCAATAGAACCTGGAAACATTTGTAGTTTTCTAAAACTTTTGACTGGTAATATAGCAAGATGGATAAAAGGTATTTGAAGCTATAGCTAGCAGCCAAAGATGGAAGCTGGAGAGCATGCTAGCTAAGCTAGCTTAGTTGCTAATTGAAATATATTCATACACAACACATAAAAATGACTATAATACCCCTTTTAACATGCTTTTATAAATATTTAGTATATTTAGCATGATTCTTTAACACTAACTGTAAAAAAATGTAGTATTAGCAACTAGCTGAACTGCCTGGCACCAACAAAGGCCATTGATGTGTTGACACATCCCCCATTTACAAATGCCACCCAGTGTTTGGAGGACACACACATTTCCAAACCCATGGTTACCCATTTGCACACATTGAAAAAATGAGGAAAAAGGATACAAAAACTTGCAACTATAAAACTCCTGCAACTGTTTATTTTTTTTATCCATACCTCATATTGATCAGATAATGCCCATAAACTATTCACCTAGTTTCCCAGCCTCAGAAAGATGTAGATATTTAAATAAATACTGGAAACTGTGAGGCTTCCTTGCTACCCCTTCACCCGGCATCCCACCAATTGGCCAGGAATATCCAGACATCCATTTGTACCTTATTGAATCTCCAGGTAATTAAGTAACTTAATTGTTCATTCATCTATAGAAAATATATTTGCAGATTGTTTGCAATTAGCAGCTTTTAATCAGCAATCTAGGGTAGCCAACCAACATTTGTAACATTACATCTAACTGTAACGATCCCAGTCCATCGATTCAGTCCATGTTTTGGTTTTGTGTTTTCCTTATTTGGTCGTTCCTTCATGTCTTCCCGGACTCAGTTCATCAGTTTTATCTACCCCACCTATGTTTGTACTCACATGTGTCCCATTTCTCTGCCACCCAGAGTTCACCCCAAATAATTTTTTTTTGGGGGGGGGGCAATTGGGCCCACTATAGGGCCCTCCTAGAGAGCCCGAATTGGAGGGGTTTCCCATGGAGCCACTGCCGCCACCGGAGTGGTTGGAGGAGCAGTTCCTGCCCCCACCCCCGGAGGGATGGGATGATGAGCCCCTGTCGGCGCCACTTCCTTCCTCTGCTCCGGCACCCCGTCCGGACTTGGGGGTGGAGCCTCCCTCTCCTGTCCAGGCACCCTCTCCTGTTCAGGCGCCCTGTCCTCCCAGGGCGCCCTCTCCCTCCCCGGCCACCCTCTTCTCCCGTGACGCCATCTCCCGGCCTGGCGCCATCTGCCGTCCTGGTGCCATCTGCCGTCCTGGTGCCTTCTGTTCCGCTGGCGCCCTCTGCTGTTCAAGCGCCCCCTGCTGTCCCGGCTTCCCCTGAAGGCCTGGAGGTCTCTGCAAGTCGTCCACCTGAGCGCCAGACCCTGCCATGGGGGATCTGCCACAGTCCCAGCCGCCACCTAGCTGGCCACCTCCTGGCCAGCGTCTATGTTCCATGTTTCTGTTTGGCAGAGGTTGATCCAGTCAAACGGGATCGTTCCAGTGGTTTTGTTTTCTTTATTTGGTCGTTTCTTCCTGTCTTCCCTCCCAGACTCAGTACATTGGTTTCATCAATCCCACCTGTGTTTGTATTCACCTGTGTCCCATTTCCTCATTTACCTGTGCATTTTGTTCAGAATTCTCCTCCAAGTCGTTGATAATTGTTTGTCCTAAGACACTAGGTTTGTGCTTTTGTTATGTCTTTCACGTGTGTTTGGATTAAAATGCACCTCTTTGAGTCTCCGTGCCTCCTGCTGCTTACTTCTTACCCTACACAGCCGTTACACTAACACAGGTAATGTAATTTAACTTTGGTAATTTCATGAAGGGTTTCACTCCAACCTTTCATTTATAATCGATTACAATGTCAAATGTAATGATTAATTAACATTAATTGCAGTAACATTAGCTGAAAGGAATATTTTGCTATTTCTCCAGGACAGAGTACTGTACTGTGCTGGCACTGGTATGTTGCAAGTGAAGATGTTACAATAACGGAGGTAAATGTTAACTGAAATACTACTGGAAACCATTTTTGATGGACCGCGTAAGCAGAGCCAGCCAAAAATCGCAAATGTGACTGACTGAAGTCTTGGACTGTGTGTCTATAAACTCTGCTCACTCAGGAAAAGCAGGTTAGAGTGCGCAACGAACCAAGGTAAAGTTGGTTTTATATTCAGATAGACGAAACCGCGTCGGACGGGCAAAACCACTTTTACAAACTTTGATTTGATAAAAAAATATAACTGAATTTTTTAAAAATATCTGGAATATCTTGATAATACAAACTGCATTCCAACTTCAGAATGTTATACAGCTCTGGAAAAAATTAAGAGACCACTGCACCTTTTTCTTTTCTTGAAGTTGAAAAGGAAAATATCGATTGAGGAACAGAAGCGTCCAATTTGCAGTGGTCTCTTAATTTTAACCCTTCTGTTCCTCGCTCAAAACCTTCCTTTTCGACATTTTTGGAAAGGTAAGAAAAAGGTGCAGTGGTCTCTCTAATTTTTTCCGGAGATGTAGATTAGGCTGGACAATAGATACAAACTTTGATTTGATCCAAAAATCACATGTAGATTCTTAAAAAATCCTGCAAACTTTGAAAAACGCAATTATATCACAATTATGTTTTCAAAAGGTATTAGATAGAAACATCTTTCCAAGTTCAAAATATTCTGTCAAGCAGGACAAATTTTACAACCTTTCATTTGATAAAAAAAATCACACATAGATTCTTCAAAATCCCGCAATCTTTGGAAAACGCAATTATATCGCAATAACTTTTTCAGAAATGATCATAGCGACTTCATTCCAATTTCAAAATATTCTATATTAGGCTGGACAACTTTTATAACCTTTGATTTGATCAAAAAATCACTCCTAGATTCTTCAAAATCATGCAAACATTGAAAAACACAATCATATCACAACAACTTTTTCAAATATTATCGTAGCAACTTAATTCCAAGTTCTAAATATTCTATATAAGGTTGAACAATGTTTACAACGTTTGATTCTATCAAAGATTCTATCCATGTCTCCCATGGAATAGCCTTCATTTCTCATAACAAGTACATACTGACAAGATTCAGAAGAAAGTTTTTGGTTTCTGGGCATTTTGAGCCTGTAATTGAACCAGTGGTGAACTATGACTATTGGAGCTAGGCCCTCAGCAGTGGAAAAAGATCTGACGTCATATACAGTTGTGCTCATAAGTTTGCATACCCTGGCAGAAATTGTGAAATTTTGGCATTGATTTTGAAAATATGACTGATCATGCTAAAAAACTGGCTATTATTTAATGATAGTGTTCATATGAAGCAATTTTTAACACATTGTAGTTTGGCTCCTTTTTAAATCATAATAATAACAGAAATCACGCAAATGGCCAGGATCAAAACTTTACATAACCTTGAATGTTTGGCCTTGTTACAGACACACACAGGTGAAAATTGCAATTAAAGGGGAATTTCCCACACCTGTGGCTTTTTAAATTGCAATTAGTGTCTGTGTATAAATAGTCAGTGACTTTGTTAGCTCTCGTGTGGATGCACTGAGCAGGCTAGATACTGAGCCATGGGGAGCATAAAAGAACGGTCAAAAGACCTGCGTAACAAGGTAATGGAACTTTATAAAGATGGAAAAGGATACAAAAAGATATCCAAAGCCTTGCAAATGCCAGTCAGTACTGTTCAATCACTTATGAAAAAGTAGAAAATTCGGGGATCTCATGATACCAAGGTCAGGTAGACCAAGAAAGATTTCAGCCAAATCTGCAAGAAGAATTGTTCGGGATACCAAGAAAAACCACAGGTAACCTCAGGAGAAACCTTGACACACCTCACAGCCTCTGGCACAATGTAACTTGAAGTGACGAGACCAAAATAGAGCTTTATGGTCACAACCATAAGCGCTATGTTTGGAGAGGGGTCAACAAGGCCTATAGTGAACAGAATACCATCCCCACTGTGAAGCATGGTGGTGGCTCACTGATGTTTTGGGGGTGTGTGAGCTCTAAAGGCACAGGGAATTTTGTGAAAATTGATGGCAAGATGAATGCAGCATGTTATCAGAAAATCCTGGCAGACAATTTGCATTCTTCTGCACATGGGACGCTCTTGGACTTTCCAGCACGACAGTGACCCTAAGCACAAGGCCAAGTTGACCCTCCAGTGGTTACAGCAGAAAAAGGTGAAGGTTCTGGAGTGGCCATGACAGTCTCCTGACCTTAATATCATGGAGCCACACTGGGGAGATCTCAAACGTGCAGTTCATGCAAGATGACCAAAAACTTTGCATAACCTGGATGCAATTTGTCAAGACGAATGGGCAGCTATACCACCTGCAAGAATTCAGGGCCTCATAGACAACTATTACAACAGACTGCACGCTGTCATTGATGCTAAAGGGGCAATACACAGTTTTAAGAACTAAGGGTATGTAGACTTTTGAACAGGGGTCAGTTCATTTTTTTCTTTGTTGCCATGTTTTGTTTTATGACTGTGCCATTCTGTTATAACCTACAGTTGAATGTGAATCCCATAAGAAATATAAGACATGTTTTGCCTACTCACTCAAGTTTTCTTTACAAATGGTACATATATTATCAATTCTCCAAGGGTATGCAAACTTTTGAGCACAACTGTATACAGATCAAGGACTTGGATTCCTGAGAGCATGACTTGAGACCTTTCTTTCCAGACCTATTTTTGATGACAGAGTCAAACGGTCCTAAGCCACGCCTCGGCTGTGGCTCTGAAGTAGCAAATGTACACAATGGTTGCAAATATCGATAGCAGGAACCACGTTAGAAGAAAATACAGTTGTGTCGTTTCAAGGAAACATTTGCCAAAACAGTCACTCAAATAGTGGCAGAATAAATTGAAACACACAAGTACTCACACTGTTTGAAGACCACAGACAGTATATGTTGTCAGAGAGATAAACGTTGTGCTGTATTAGATGTCCGTCATGCAATAAATAAAAGCACCACAACAAGACATGTATTGTACACAGTACTTCCTATTGCAATGTCATTGTCTTTGTTTTTACCACAAAACCGGTGATCTAAAGTTGAAATAATATTTTACACATTGTATTCAAAATGATATGAACGAGATGGCAACAAAAATCAAACTGTAGATGAAAACAAAAAGTCCACTCACCATTATGATTTTCATTTAAAAACGTCCATTCTCGTCCATTCTCCTGTCCTTCTTTATGAAATGGATAACAACATGTTCATGTAGCTTGTCTTTTGATTTTAAATCCGAAATAAGTTATTTTTTGATTGAGATCAAAGCCGGGCTGTCGATGGCCTGACAGCCGGGCCATCGCCATACTTACCTACAACCACTGCAAAAAGCTAGCCTGCTAGTTAGGCTCAAGTGTGAGAAAACAAAATAAGGCTGGCTATTGGATTTGAATTAGTGACGTAAATTTAGGCCCTGTAGAGGGCCTTGAAGCGTCATACAATTGTCCCACCTATTACAAGAAAATTTGTGATTGGTTGATTCTACTGTCATTTCAAAATGCTGCTCTAATTGAAGCCAATGTCAATGAAGTTGGCTGGTGCCTTCTATTCAAAGCCTGAAGGCCTAGCCAATGAGCGTTGAGCACAGCTAGATCATTTCTACCAAGATACAAAAAAAATGAAAAATATAGAAAAATATTTTTTTCTCTTGGATATTAATCCTTCTTTTTCCAACACAAACTGAAGAAATTCAATAGGAAGATTACTACAACTAAGACAAAAATTTAAATCAATGAAAATTAAATTGCAAATTATTATATATAAAAATATATATTGACTTGTATCTATCCTTAGGCCCTCTCTGAGGGCGTAGAGGGCCTGACAGTTCCCCACTGAATTGAACATACAATTGCTGATGCTCCAAATACTCAACTAGTCTAAAGAAGGCCAGTTTTATTGTTTCTTTAATCAGCACAACAGTTTTTCAGCAGTACTAACATAATTGTAAAAGGGTTTTATAATGATCAAATAGCCTTTTAAAATGATAAACTTGGATTAGCAAACACAATGCGGCATTAGAACACAGGACTGATGATGGCTAATAATGGGCCTATCGACACCTATGTAGATATTTAATAAAAAATCAGCCGTTTCCAGCTACAATAGTCATTTACAACATTAACAATGTATACACTGTAGTTCTGATCAATTTGATGTTATGTTATTTTAATGGACAAAAAAATGCTTTTCTTTCGAAAACAAGGAAATTTCGAAGTGACCCCAAACTTTTGAACAATACTTTCAAACAGCTATAAAAACAGATTGCTATGGTGCCAGATATGTTGTAACAACAGATATGTTGTAAGCTTTACCAGCTGAACTACTACAATAGCTACATATTTTTTTGTCTATTGCAATGAAATAACAAGATAAAATACAGGGTGTGTGAATCAGAACCAGAAGAAAGTTGGCGGAAACTTTCTTTTTAAAAAGATTGCAGGGGAAGCCGTAAGTCCCAACCCTCATCTTTGTAGCAT
The DNA here is from genome assembly GCA_016801175.1 of Esox masquinongy. Lineage (NCBI taxonomy): Eukaryota > Metazoa > Chordata > Actinopteri > Esociformes > Esocidae > Esox > Esox masquinongy. Next base: position 20,256 of record JACXGI010010874.1, read on the forward strand.
AGATAATAGAGCTCTGAAAATAAATTAGCCTTTTCTTTTTTAGTGCAAAAATGTAGTGTGTAGTTCCTTTAGTTAACAAAAACAACTACATGGCTAAAATGTAGTTAACTACTAGTAACTAGTTAAAACCCCAGTATTGTAGACTGTTACCCTTAAGTTATCATTTGTCGAACAACACATAACTAAATCCAGCTAAAATATTTTGGAAACTAACTGAAACGAAACTATATTTAACAAATTTATTTTAAAACTAAAGAAATAATACTTAAAAACACAAAACTATAATAAACATGTCTTCTACACACAAAAACGTAGGTCTTGGCAAAAAAATCTAAGGTGCAAATGGCAAGTACACTGACAAATTAGAGTTACAACTTGATGGGCGTGGCACGGACTTACGGATAAAAATAACTGTTTATAAGGGAAGTCCAGCTGCAAACACCTTGCTCTCACAGACCGTTTCAAAACCAGCAACACAGAGCCCCTAGCAAGAGCCCCCGCTGCTAATGGAGAAAGTGGGCACACGTTCTCAGTGGGCAACGTCAGTAGGACTTTTAAGCATGTTAAATCCCCTCACGTCTGCTGGTGTGGGTGGCATTCCCAGGTAGTGTCCGCAGAGCCCACGCAGACCATCTGGAAGGAGTGTTTACAGGAATATTCAATCTCTCCCTTTCCCAGTCGGTGGTCCCGACCTGTGACAATTTCCACAATTATTCCAGTACGCAAACATGCCCAGGTGATCGAGCTAAGTGATTACAGCCTAGTAGCACTCACGTTAGTGTTTAATGAGGTACTCTAGGAGGCTGGTCAAGGACCACATCGTCTCTGTGTTAATTGCAGTTTAATTGTAATATTTAAGTTCGCTACATAGCGTTAGTCAGAACACAGCAAGCAGCACATCAAGCAGGAACCATATAACACATTAACGTATGACATTGCACGCTCAGTTCTGTAGGCTTTTAAGGAGCCTAGAACATAACAATCTCCATGCCCAGCACCCTGGAGCAATTCCAATTTGGATAGTGTCCCAACAAGGCCACGGAAGACACCACGAACAACTCGCCGCACACCGCTTTATCCTACCTGGTCAAGAGAAGCACCGGTGTTTATCGACTACAGATTGGTTTTCAACACAAGGGCACTCAAAGCTCTTTAGAAATGTGGGAATCGTGGTGCTGGACCCAGCCCTGTGAAACATCTCCAAGGGTGCATGCTCAGTCCCTGTCATGTACGCCTTGTTCACCAGTTGCACAGCCACAATTTTCAAACACAATCATTGAGTATGCTGACAGTACTCCAGTTGATGGTTCTGTTTGATGAGAGTGGTGCCAGGTAATACCACAATGTCAACAAGTAGGACAACAGAAGATGGAAGAGAGCACACCCCACCTACTCATCAACTGGGTTGCGGTAGAGTGGGTCAAAAGCTTCAAGTCCCTTGGTGTAATAAGTCAATCATTTTCTGTCATAATAATCACTTACCCATTGCTGTGTAGACTGAGACTAATGACATCATTGTTTACCAGACTGTGTCGTGAATGCATGCCTCTACTTGACATCCACATGTAGTTTAGTCAACTTCAAAGTTCTCTGTTTCATCTACAGTACTGTGCAAAGGTCTTAGGCACCTGAAAGTATATATGTATATATACACTACTCAAAAAAATTAATGGAACATGTAATCATCACAGTATAACACCAAGTCAATTAAACTTCAGGGATATCAATCTGTCCAGTTATGAAGCATATGCGATTGTGAATCATTGTCACCTGTTTTGGGGTAAATGAAAGTGACAACAAGTGCACTGGAGAGGCAACAGCAAGACAACCCCAAAAAAGGGAATGGTTTTGCAGGTGGTGGCCACAGACAATTGCTCTCTCCTTATCCTTCCTGACTGATTCTTTTCTAGTTTTGCGTTTTGCAAGTGTCCTTGTTACTACTGGTAGCACGAGGCGGTACCTGCAGCCCATTCAGGATGCACAGGTAGTCCTGCTCCTCCATGATGGCACGTCTATACGGTTTGCTGTGTCTCCCAGTACAGTGTCAAGAGCATGGAAGAGATACCAGAAGATGGACGTTAAACAAGGAGAGCTGGACAGGGCCCTAGAAGGGAATCAACCAAGCAGCAGGAGCAGTATCTGCTCCTTTGTGCGAGGAGGAACAGAAGGAGCACTGCCAGAGCCCTACAAAATGATCTCCAGCGGGCTACTGGTGAATTGTCAGAAACAGACTCTATGAGGGTGGCATTAGGGCCCGACGTCCTCTATTGGGACATGTGCTCACAGCCCAGCACCGTGCAGCTCGATTGGCATTCACCAGATGGAGATGCCACCTGGAGATGCCGTGGGGAACGTTATGATACCACCTGGAGATGCCGTGGTGAACGTTATGCTGCCTGCAACATCATCCAGCATGACGGGTCTGGCATTGGGTCAGTGATGGTCTGGGGAGGCACATACATGGAGGGTGGCACAGACCCCCACGTGCTGGCGCAGTGGGCCCTGGGTTCCTCCTGGTGCAGGACAATGCCCGGTCTCATGTGACCAGAGTGTGTAGGCAGTTCCTGGATGACAAAGGCATTGATGCCATTGACTGGCCCTCATGTTCCCCAGACCTGAATCCAATTGAGAACCTCTGGGACGTTATGTATCGGTGCATCTGACGCCGACAAGTAGCACCACAGTCTGTCCAGGAGCTCATTGTTGCCCTGATCCAGGTCTGGGAGGAGATTCCCCTGGACACCATCCGTTGTCTCATCAGAAGCATGCCCAGAAGTTGTCAGGAGTGCATACGGGCACATGGGGGCCATACACACCACTGAGATACATTATGAGTTGCCGTGATGAAATTTGGAACAGCCTGTGATTTAAATTGTTTACTTTGATTTTCGGTGTGATTTTGGTTTCCATTGACCGTTGTTATGTCATTTCGTTCTTAACAAATTACACAATGTTCAGTAAAGATTTTGATCTTTCATTTATTCTGTTCATCAAGACCCGATGTGTCACAATTTTTTTGAGCAGTGTATATAATACATATGCACCAGTCAGCCATAACATTATGCCCACCTGCCTAATATTGTATAGGTCCCCCTTTTGCCGCAAAAACAGCCCTGACCCGTTGAGACATGGACTCCACTAGACCTCTGAATGTGTGCTGTGGTATCTGGCACCAAGACATTAGCAGCAGATCTTTTGAGTCCTGTAAGCTGTGAGTTGGGGCCTCCATCGATCAGACTTGTTTGTCCAGCACATCCCAAAAATGCTTGATTGGATTGAGATCTGGGGAATTTGGAGGCCAAGTCAACACCTTGAACTTGTTGTTGTGTTCCTCAAACCATTCCTGAACAATTTTTTGCTTTGTGGCAGGGCTCATTATCCTGATGAAAGAAGCCAATGCCATCAGGGAATACCGTTGCCATGAAAGGGTACACATGGTCTACAATAATGCTCAGGTAGGTGGTACGTGTCAAAGTAACATCCACATGAATGGCAGGACCCAAGGTTTCCCAGCAGAACATTGCCCAAAGCACTGCCTCCGCCAGCTTGCCTCCTTCCCATAGTGCAACCTGGTGCCATGTGTTCTCCAAGTAAGTGACGTACACGCACCCAGCCATCCACATGATGTAAAAGAAAACATGATTCATTAGACCAGGCCACCTTCTTCCATTACTCCGTGGTCCAGTTCTGATGCTCACGTGCCCATTGTAGGCACTTTCAGAGTGTACAGAGGTCAGAATGGGCACCCTGACTGGTCTGCCGCTACGCAGCCCCATACACAACAAACTGCGATGCACTGTGTTCTGACACCTTTCTATCAGTACCAGCTTTAACTTTTTCAGCGATTTGAGCTACAGTAGCTTGTCTGTTGGATCGGATCACACAGGCCAGCCTTCGCACCCCACGTGCATCAATGAGCCTTGGCCGCCCATGACCCTGTCGCCAGTTCACTGATTTTCCTTCCTTGGACTACTTTTGATAGGTACTGACCACACTGCAAACGTCAATGTGTGTATATACAGCCCCGGAAAAAATTAAGAGACCACTGTACCATTTTCTTTCCTTTCCAAAAAAGTTGAAAAGGAAAGTTTTGAGTGAGGCACAGAAGTGTTCAATTTGCAGTGGTCTCTTAATTTTAACCCTTTTGTTCCTCACCCAAAACCTTCCTTTTTGACTTTTTTGGAAAGGAAAGAAAAAGGTGCAGTGGTCTTTTAATTTTTTCCAGAGCTGTATATAAATAGGTATATGTGTGTGTGTTTTTTTTATTAAAATATTTACTTCCCAAATAAGTTTGACAGTTCGGCCTTAGTTCAACATTCAAGACTTTGGCACAGTACTGTATGCTTCCTGTGAAGCAAAGCAGAGACGACTACAACAACAGATTTCCAGGCAACATAATCAAATAAAAAGTAGGCCTACCCTTTGGCACGAGAATATTGCATGTTTAATATGGCTTCCCGATGGCATTATTATTGACATTCATATTGTACTTTTGGCATTCTGAGATAAAGCTGAATAATGTGGGCATTGCTTGATTAGACTGCATGAACCGATGAAACTCAAACTCACTAATAAAGTCTTGTCTATGTGGCATCATAGATTTAGTCTTCCATTTAATATGTTGGAAAGTTATTTATTGCGGGGATATTTTATTGTATCCTAATGAAATCAAGCAAAAAATGGGTTCTCTCTAATTCAGTTCTCAATCCTCTACAGGGGAACCCCTTTCCTCTGCTGGGGAACACCAAACGTCTCACAATTTTATTATGGCCCTGAACTAGCTCATCTAAATCAATTAGTCAAGGGCTTTGTAATTATTTGACAAGTTCATTCAGGTGTGATAGTTGTGGAATACATCAAATACATCAAAGACTGTGTAGCTCAGCATGGGGCTTCTAGCGTCTGAGGTTCTGGGTTTGATTTCTACAAGGAAGAGTAGAAGTTTTCAAACCCTACGTACTGACCCAGGCTCTTCGTTCTGCCACTTCTGGCCGCTTGGCTATCCTACCCCTTTGGGGAAGTTCCCATTCACGCAGTCAAGACTCTTCTCTGTTCTGGCACCTCAATGGTGGAACCAGCTTCCTTTGGAGGATAAGATAGCAGAATCTCTACCTATCTTCAAAAAACACATGAAAAACTACAGTATGGTGGAGACAGGAATATCAAAGTCTTTGGAGATGGACAAGTAGCCTTGAGATTTTTTCATGCTGAACAACAGCGTTGTGTTTGACCACCATAGACAATTGTCTGGTTAATTATTTGTCTCCATGTTCATTTCCTTACACACAATGATAAAAAACAGGAGTAGCTATTTTCTCTATTCAGAGCTCACCACAGGTGAGTTCAGTTGCAAAGTAAAGGACAATCACCTGCTTAAAATCTAATTATTCATAACTACTTCTAGAAGGTAATAATAATGACTTGGCCATTTTAGGATTTCTTTGTGGGATAAGCTGCATACCAATGAATAAACTGCTTACCAAATAAATACATACACTGTATGTGGATTTCTTTGTCAAGTTTTCTTGAAGAAATGGTGCATTATATGAGAAAAGTGCAAGGTGCAACAACTAGTTTTGCAACAACTGTATTTTCTACAGTGGATATAAAGTCTACATACCCCTGTGAAAATGCCAGGTTTTTGTGATGTAAAAGAATGAGACAAAAATAAATCATGTCAGAACTTTTTCCACTTTTAATGTGACCTATAATGTGAACAATTCAATTGAAAAACAAACTGAAATCTTTGAGGGGGAAAAATGAAAAATATAAACCTTACAATAACCTGGTTGCATAAGTGTGCACACCCTCTTATAACTGGGGATGTGGCTGTGTTCAGAATTAACCAATCACATTCAAACTCATGTTAAATAGAAGTCATTACACACCTGCCATCATTTAAAGTGACTCTGATTAATCACAAATAAAGTTCAGCTGTTCAAGTAGGATTTTCCTAACATTTTCTTAGTTGCATCTCAGAACAAAAGCCATGGTCCGCAGAGAGCTTCCAAAGCATCAGAGGGATCTCATTGTTGAAAGATATCAGTCAGGAGAAGGGTACAAAAGAATTTCCAAAGCATTAGATATACCATGGAACACAGTGAAGACAGTCATCAAGTGGAGAAAATATGGCACAACAGAGACATTACCAAGAACTGGACGTCCCTCCAAAATTGATGA
>JACXGI010010875.1:0-26433 GCA_016801175.1 Esox masquinongy
TACACAACTGGAATAAACTACCAGAAGATCTTAGACGTGCCCCAAACGTATCCATTTTTAAATCCAGGTTAAAAACACTACTCTTTTCATGTGCCTACGACTGAGCACTTAAACTTAACCACACTGTTTAGCCTTATAGCTTCCTATGTTTTTATCCCATTTCTAATCTTTTTTTTTTTAATCTTTGTTTTCTTATTGTATTTCTATTATTATGATGTTTTCATTGGTTTTGATGTTTTAATTTGAGTATTTGTTTTTATATTATTGTATTTTTATATATTTTATTTTTCTTTGTAAAGCACATTGAATTGCTTCGATGTATGAATTGTGCTATATAAATAAACTTGCTTGCTTGCTTGCATATACCAAGTAAGTTAGGCCGACACCTAAATCGATGGTAATCAAGGTTTTAACCCTGAAACAACTAAAATGGCTTCCTTTGTATCACTAACACCAATCACTTTCTTTACAAGTTGTGAGCACATGAACACGGTCAGTAACGATGGGGAACAGTTATGTTCCCCCAGATAGTGTCCACACTCCAAGCTCACAAATGTAATCTTCAGTCTATTGCATAATTTGGGGAAACAGGGTACAGCTCACATTTGGGACGAAATACAATTTGCAATTACTCATTTTATAATACGTACAGCAAAGTATTCTTTCTAGAACAGTTTTGATAATATGTACCCCTGAAGCATACACACAAATTCCCAATTCTACACACTGTGTACCATTCAAACAAATGTATGGTATTACATAATGTCTTCCTCTATGTGTACTATTCGTCTGTCTTACTTCCCAGAATTTATGTGGAACCAAATGTATCAAGGGACTTTATACATCACAAAAGGGGATAAGGAACAACACAATTTCACATGTGCCCTATTGAGTACTTAACGCTAGCCTGAAGTGTCCCTAGATAACTGTGACATCCCTTTTGACCCTTGTGCAGCTCATGTCTAAATTAAGCATTGTTAATGCCACCTAGGCCTTAGCCTTAGTTAAGACTACTGGTGTATGGTATTTAACTTGCTACAGTACACGGCTTTTTAAATCGTTTTATTTGTCCTTTTATTTTCCACATAGATCTTTCATTGGCAAAGCAAAGTTTTGGTTCATTGTTGTTTACTGTAAAAAGCACATCTGGCAGAAAATCATCTTCAAAAAAAAGGCACATGAAAACGGAGCACTCTCCTCAGCAAATAAAACGCACGGTATACAGTACAAATACAGTTACTCTCCAAACACAATTGTCATGGAAGAAACACACATAAACATTAACAAATTGTTTACATCTGCTAGAAAAATAACATGTACACAACAGTAACAATGCTTCCATATAAACACATTTGTGTTTAACAGGGGTCACTGCACAGACATTGTAGACCTAAATAAACCAACATAACTCTAACAACAGGGGAATAATTAGAGAATGATCCTGTGACACAACAACATACCGTATACTGCTGCAGGCATTTAGGTGCACTTGAAAATAGTACAGTTAATAAAAGCACATAGACGATATAATTCAACAGACATGCCAACTTGATTTTAACACTTGGGTCTAAAAACACATACACTACGGCTCCAAACACTAAGGGCTTGATTCAATCCATAGCTCAGAAAATCTTCACTATAGCTGAAATGTAAAGGTCATTTTTAATGTGACACAGTCTGCGCAAAGGGACCATTGCCTTTAGATGTCTATTTGCACTGAAGCTCAGATGATCAGAGCTATAGATTTGATTAATTACAATGGTGTTAATAATTAATCAAACCCTAATAGAGATCAAAACTAGCCCCTCATCATCTCTGCTAGGTTGAACACGTACAACACAGTTGTTGGTTGTTCCATGGAAACCTGGCTTCCGAGTTTTATTGGATATTTCCTAAGTCCACTCAGGCTGTCTCCAGACAAGATGGAGAGGCTTTATGACCTCCATCAGGAGACAGGTTACTGTATGAGTGCTGTGACAGCTAATCTGTGTGCTTTACACCGCCCACGCCACATGGAAGCCTTAACAAGCCTCACATGCTAAATCCAGTATAATTACAGTCTGTTCGTCTGTGTGCGTGGGTGTGTAGTAGAATCATCTCGGCTTAGGTCACTCAAAGCCTTTCCTTACACATGCAAACAGAACACACAAACATTACACTTGGAATGTACAGTAGTACACTCTTAGAAAATAAAGTGCTAAAGCCTAAAAAGATTATTCTGCTGTCCTAATAAGAGAACCCTGTAAAGAACCCTTTTTCTTTCCAGAACCCCGTCCACTGTGTGCTCTACAAAGTGTCCAGCGTATAGGGTCAGCTTGACAACCTGTCTGGAAGCCTTTTTCTCTAAGAGTGTACTTGTCAAGATCAATAACATCAACAATTCACAGACAGACTCAGGCATCCGTCTTCAGACTCAAGCCTCTGACAACCGTTCCTGGCATAGTTCCAGGGGCAGTTTGGCTGCCCCCCCTCCAAACACCTCCACGCCACTGTCCAGCCAGGACACCACGTTCCCAGGGGTGTAGGAGGAACAGTTGGCCATGGTAAGGATGTCGGCCGGTTTCAGGACCTTGTCCCAGATGTTAACCTGGCTCAGCTCGCCCACGAAGGCCTGCGTGGCGTCAAAGCGCCCCCCTACCATGTCCTGTTGAGGCCATAAACGACAGGCCTCGTTAAAAACAATGACAATGACATCATCCTCCCATTCAGTGTACCGCCAGGCTGAGCCTGTCACAGATTAACTACTTTCTAGTGTAAAACATGGCTACACATATCGTTCTGGTTTATGTGCGTCCTCTTGTCACTAATAGGATATTGTTAGTACATTTGTTTTACTCTCTTAGCACAACACTCGTGGTCATGGCTAAGCAACTGTGCAAAAACTAACTGAAAGCAAAATGAAGTCTGGTGAAGCAGGTTTTAAATATAGCACAAAGCCAAATGGTTAGAGGTACTAGTATTCAAAAAGTCACTGCTTTTATTAACCAAGCCAACAAGGTGAAAAATCATTGAGCAAGGCACATAACCCTAACTACTCCTGCAAAAGAACGTCTGCTAAATGCCAAACATGTACACGCAAATAGGCTAAGATACTGGATCTCTCATAGAAACATACTGTGCATACAGATAGGGGCCGTAGCCAGCAGACTCACCTGTTCCTGCCCCAGTATAATAGCTCCTCCAGGCTTGATTGGGTGCCAGGGTGCCAGATTGTCACCTGACCCCAGCTTCTGACCATCCTGGTAGGCTTCCCACAGACCATCCCTGGTGGTCCAGGTGATACAGATGTGGTGCCACCTCCCATCACGCACAGACAAAGGCAGCTGAGCCACCTGAACAGGCAACAACATGGAAAAGGAGGGTAACGCACATTAAGCCAGATTTACAATGAATGAGTATATTTATAAATTGATGAATATATTTACTACTATAATGGCTGATTTATCACGTAAACATAAGAAGACAAAAGAAGTGGTATCCAATTTAAAACTGAGACTCCTCTCGATGAAGGAATGCTCGAACTCTAAACATCAGTACTGCTAAGAACCTCTGGGAAATTTGGAGTGTCAATACCTTGTCATTGATGAGCAGTTCTATAGGGTTGTTGCCCCACTCAATGAGAACAATCTCGTTAGCCTGTCCAGGCACCCCGTAAGAGAAGGGAGTGCCTATGCCAGGGCTGGCGCTGGACCGAAGCCACATGCACAGGCTGAAAGCATACATCTCCGGAAGGCTCTTGGTCATGCGGCCATACAGGTAGTTAGTACGCAGTGGGAGGACCAGTTTGAACTGTTCAGGGGATTTGAACCCACCGCCAACTACAGAGGAAACAATGGAAAAGATGTCTATGAAGTCCGCTTTATATTACATGCAGTGGTTTGCTGGCATTTCTGATAGCCTCATGCTGTCTTTGTAACTGTATTTGAAATCGTCACTGTGGTTCTATAGAATCAATGTGTTTGTGTGTCACCAAAATTCAAATGTGAACGCAAATGTGAAGATACTTACATACACCAAAAGTTCCATCCCACTTAAAGATGCAGTCTGGGACTTTTTCCAATAATAAACATTTTTTTAAACACCTATTTTGGGCTAGATGTGTAATGTGTTTTAGAATCACTATAATACTATAAGAGCATTATCAGTAAGTATAATCACTACCATACCTAAGCCACAGAATTATAAGTTTGAAAGCTAGTGATTTTGATCACATGGGGGCACAAATCGGCATATTCATGGCATAGTGCACAATTTTCAGGGATCCATTTTAGCTCAATAGCACCAGTTTTACAACCAGTGGTCAAAAATCCCAGAATGCATCTTTAAACAGGGGGAAATTCCAGGCATTTCTTGTAACAGGTCTTATACAAAAAAGTCATTATATTATTCAGAATGTTATTTTGAAATCATAGCAGGGAAATCAACAGGGAAATCAGTAGATAAACCCACTCCTTCATACTCCACTAATTACCTTTCTCCAGCTCGTTGATCCTGGTCAACAGGGAGTTGAGGGTGCTCTCTGTCTTCTGCCTGTGGGCAGCGGTCTCGTTGTAGAGTAGAGACTTTTCTTCCTCCAGGTTGTTGACCTTAATTAGCAGCTGTTTCTCCAGGTCTCCCAGCCTGCGTTGCAGCAGGTCTCTTAGCTCGCTGGGGAACAATGCCCCCGACGTGTTGGCTCTCTGCTGCTGTTGCTGAGAAGACCACAAGAAGAACATCAAAGGTCAATAAGTGAAGACAAAACAAGATGTTCACGGGCAATTAGTCGAGGTTCACTCAAAGAATCTGCAGGGTAGACATCACAGGTACATTTTGACTGGCTACTGAGACGTTCTCTTTGCAGTTCCATACATCCTTTTCATGTGTAATTTTCAAAGACCATTGGTGGAGTGGAAATCCGGCACATTGTTTGTAGAGTATATAGGCTAGTATGTCAACCGAAGGTCCTCACCAGGGAAAGCTCTGATCTCTTGTTGTCTACCTTGATACCACAATCTTTTAGCACCTTCTGTACTTTCATGGCCTAATGTGGATTACTTGTTGTCTGGGAACCTCACTAGCAAACAGATGGTATTATAGTGTAGGGCTACACAAGCTATGACTGGATATACTAAACTTGTATTTTGATCTGAAATGACAAAGTTCTGGAGATCATAATGCCATAGCATAGTGCCAAAGGAAAACATCCTTTGGCATGATGCCATTCAGAGCTAATAATAAGCCATGTTGATTAGTGACATAGAGAACTTAATCACTAGAGGGTAAAGGAGATAAGTCTAATCTATTTATGGGCCTACAATTGCGCACGGTGTCAAAAGATAGATGGATATGGGCAACAGAATAACTTGAGGAAAGGTAATGACAACATTTTGAACAAAGCAGGACCATGGCTACATGTTCCCTCAAGGGTCAGCAACCCAAATTAGATTTAAATACATTTTCAACTTCACATTCAATACTTCAGTGAGTCCTAGGCTACATAATGTTTCTTATTTGAATGAAACTTTGTAAAATGACTTATGTAGATGTGCAGATGAAATGTGATTTGGCGCACTGGAATATTGACAAATGAGGGCAGGGTCATAATGACTGAACATAATTCAGTAGTAGGTAATAGAGTATACCAATGTTTATGAAGCTCCTGAAATAATCATCATGTTCTATTTCAACCACAAAACAATAAGCATTTGTGCAAGTATTACCATATAGAGTTCTTTGCATTGACTTAACGCTCTGCTACGACTGACTCTCCACATATTCCCCCTAATCCACACCCTCTTGTACATTTCCTTGAAAATAATATTCTCCACACAAATGCTTATAATGCAGTGTTTATTGCGTCGTTTCTTAGCTTCAGCTACACTGTACGTGCAATTTGATTGTACAAATTCTGTCTCTATTGTGTCCGTATTTTCGTTTTGTTGTCCGTTTTCAGTTGACAGTAAACAACGCTGTTTCACCGAGTCAAATTAATGCACATACAACTATTGCGAAGAAGATGATACGGATCCATAGCTGATAATGAGGGGGCATAAGGCTGATGGAACAAGGTGGACACCACCACAGAAACAGGTGCTCTCTTTGGATAACATTATTCAATAAGCAGACAAACAAGCAAGAGTAAACAATGTACAAAAAATTAGGCCAATTTCAAACGTTACACATACAACACACATTTGTAGCACCCTCTTTCTATAAGAGGCAGAGTCATAATTACTGTGAGCTCCCGCGCGCCTTACCTCTAGGTTCTCCAGTCGGTCCTTCAGACTCTGCATGGTCTTCCCAAGGTTGTCGATGGTATCATTGGGATCTCTGGGTACATCTCCCATTGTGTTTTGATTACCTTTCACTTTACTCCAAGATCCACCATCATACTTCCTTCCTTCAGAGGCTGACTCGCAGAGCGATAATTTAGTGGTCAGCTCATTTATGGTCCCAAGTTGGTTAACTATAGTCTCTTTTTGTTGGAGAATTGTCTCCCGCAGCTGCATGACAGTGTTCCTCAACTCTTCCTCCTGAGGGGACGCGTTTGCTTCGGAAACTACGGGAACCAAACAGGTGTCTGCGCCCACCGGGATGGCTCGGCACAGGAACCGGGCTCCCGTGTCCTGGGTGTCATCCTTTACTCGCACAAACTTCCCATAGCTCAGTCCCAGGGCGCAAAAACACAAGAATCTCAAAAGCGAGTTCATACCCGCAGCAGGATTTGGGTCGTTGAGCTTTAGTGGAATAGCGCTGGTCCGATCCTAACCGATGATCACGCCTTTCAAAATCAAGCGGTAATCTAGGCCTACTTGGAATGGCATAGTCTCATAATCTCGGATTAAACTATATATTTTGTATTAAAATGATCTTATCCAATAACACTTAGAAAAGTAAACAAACTCTTAGGAGATGCCGGGCTGTGACTACAAGAAGAGCCTGGGTTAACGCTAAGTATTCCTGACCCCGTCCGCATTACGCACGAAAGGACACCAACCACAAGTTAAAACGATTACTGTCATACGTATGGTGCGATTGGATTGGTTTCTAGTGTTTTGACGTAACGTCGGCTAAGTACGATCTGTGAAGCCTATGGTATGTGTGATGGATATGTCATTTTTGAGTTGAGTAGACTCCTATTCACCAATCAATTGAAATACCTATATAACTGTCGAATATATATTGAAATACATATGGGAAAGGATTCTCACGTAATATGATCAGTCAAGCAACAGTACTGTCAGACTATTTGTTTCATAGTAGTCAAACAAAAAAAGGATTGCAGTTTTGGCAATGAAAGTGTTGTAAAGTCAGCTATGACATATTGGGTATTGTCGGCAGAAAAAATGCAGTTTAAAACTGTTATTTTGGAACCGGTATTTGCATCATACTGAAGTTTAACTGCACTATACCTAAAGTCATGCTGAAGGAATGCTAGCTCAGTTGCTTAGGTCAAAGATTGAAAGTGTACACCACAGGAACAGCTAGCAAGTTATATGTTTGCATACTGTACACCCTGCCATTGTGCTAACACTATAGAGAGATAATTTATCAGACAAGAGTTCTCCAAGGATCTTATACTGGCTGGTAAAATACTCACCTGTTCAGGTTTTAGGGCTGAAAGAACATAAGGCTGAGGAAACATGGTGGCAAGTTTTCTAAAATGTTTTGGCTCCCTCAACCCTATGTTCTCTCAGCCCTATGTTCCCTCCAGTCCTATGTTCTCTCAGCCCTATGTTCCCTTTAGTCCTATGTGCTCCCAGCCCTATGTTCCCTTCAGTCCTATGTTCTCTTCAGCCATATTTTCCTATGGAGGAAAATGTGTCTCAAAAATGTGTAAATATAAAATTCAGATCCGTAAATAATCTTAAGATTTGTAAATTTAAGTCAACACTTGTAAATGTTAAGCAGCAGTTGTAAATGTTTTACAGATTTGTGTATTATTTGTGAAATATGTTTTTACATATTCACAAATTTAATTTATATTTGTGAAACATGTTTACATATTTACAGATAATCTTTTTATTTACAAAATATTTTTTTCACATTTACAAATCCTATTTTGATTTGTGAGTTGTGATGAATATATGCACAGATTTTCTAGATATATTTATGAATAGTGAGATACATCTAACTCCATATGTTCCCTTCAGACCTATGTTCCCTTCAGTCCTATGTTCTCTCAGCCCTATGTTCCCTTCAGTCCTATGTTCTCTCAGCCCTATGTTCCCTTCAGTCCTATGTTCTCTCAGCCCTATGTTCCCTTCAGTCCTACGTTCTCTCAGCCCTATGTTCTCTCAGCCCTATGTTCCCTTCAGTCTTATGTTCTCTCAGGCCTATGTTCTCTCAGGCCTTTGTTCTCTCAGCTTTATGTTCCCTCAGCCCTCTGTTCTCTGAGCCCTATTTTTCCTCAGCCCTATGATCTCTCAGTCAAACGCTTTGGTTACTTGACCCTGTACAGGTTTCCTTCTTCCAGGCTTGTTTATTTTCATAAATAAAGACAGTTTGTTAACATAAAAAAATGGTTACCACTTTATTTTGAAACTCTTGATGCATCTTCTACAGGCTATCTACAGACTATCAGTAACATCTCATCTATCTACCAACCCTAATCCATATTCTGTACAGAACTCTAAGAGTAACCATAGCCTTAGTTACTTATGAACAGCTGAACAGAGAAGTAAGACCCCGGTACACTCAACAGTAAGTGTAACCGAAAGTGTAAAGATTTACTTTATGTTGATGTATTATGTTATGATAAATTATTTAAATTCAGAATTTTGTTAGAAAAAATATGAAAATGACTAATTATTAAGTGTATATTAATGTCAGAACTATACTCTAATGAAAGTTGCTCTTCTTTCTGAAATGTGCCTTCAGGTGCTTGTCGTAGTCTGGTGTTTCATACTTTTTTATTGCATTGCCTGATGTTGTCTATTTGTAGCCTCTGTCATTGTATACATATATGCAGTGATAAAGGTCTCAACCAAAGCATAGCTATTAAATATAACATAGGCAGTGACCTGTCTGTGAGGAGACTTCTTTTTGTTTAGTAGTGTTCTTTGTCTTTGGTGTCTCAGCTACAATCGGGTGTGCAGCATATCCTCTTAGCCCCTGACAACAGGAAATGTTTTAACTTGCATGCTGTTGGGGGTCAAAGGTAAAATGGTGGGTCGTTTATTATACAGGCAGGCACAGTAGGAAAGATAATAATGCTCTGAAAACACCAGTGGAAAGATCTAGAATCGTGTGATCAAACTAGACACAGAAGGAAAGATGATGAAGTTAGGAGGAAAGTTTAATGGAAAAAGAGGTGTGTAGAGTTACAATGAAAGGAAGGCTATAGCTACAGTATCTTGGTGCACTATTAGCATGCCACACAACTAGCACATTTGATTCCTTGGTAGTTGTTAAATTAAATGTATGTTTGCTAATTATAAACATGTGTTTTTTCAGAGAACTGAAGAATCAGGTTCAACTCTTCTAGGAACCTCCATTTTAGGGTGCTGGAAGGTTTTGATTTGTTTTGTATTTGTTGAGAACAACCTCAGCAAATATAAAATGCATAAGGTTAGAATTAGGGTTAGGGCAAGTAGACAGTAGAAATGTTATTAATATGCAAAATAGCCATAGGACAACCAAGTTCTAGCCAAGCACTAAAAAATATCTGGTATGTATCTCAGAATGTTATGTGCTAGCTACACAGCAATTATGTTAGCCTGCCCTAAAATCACTGGGCATCTACCAATGTCCATGACACACAATGTGGGGGTGAACAATTAGCAGCTTCACCTGCCTAGTCTGACTGTGAAATGCGAAAAGCCAATTGCATCTACACAGCAGTAGAGAAGCAGGGACGAGAAGACAGGAAGCTGTGTACCACGGGTGGGATCGGCTTTGGATGTGACATCCAAAACAGTCACCAAGCAGCCATGACACAGCGTGGTGTATTGACATTAAGGCTCAGTTGGTGAACATATAATCTCTGGCCTGGTGAAAACAGAGTATCTACTGTAATGTTGATTATGAGCTATAGTTTTCCCAATTATCACTGGCACAGATTGTGAATTGGTTCAAACAACTGTTTTATATCAATCCATTTTGTTTGGCCGTTCTATTTAACATAATTTGCGCATTCAGTATAACATCAAAATAAATTGAAATGCCTTGTTATCTGACAATAATTACTGAGGAATATCAAGGATGTTACACCCTGAGGCGCTTGGCGAAGGGAGTACAGATGGAGCCTGCTACAGCTGCAGAGGTCACTCATATCAACACCTTAGGTGAGAAAAAGAAAATCAGACCAGGGCTGCCTTCTAGGAACGGATGGTTGGCTGCTGACCAATTATCACTCCTGTTGTTTCTCCTTCTCCTCCAGAAACATAGTCACTGCAGAGTCAGCCCACCACTGCTACCCATGAGGTGTGGGGGAGACCAGGAGAAATCAGAGCGGCCTGCTGCCAATCATTTATGTATGGACAAATAACATCTCAAAGATGGAGGAAATAATAAGTGTTGTTCAAAAAACATTTGTAAGACATCCAGTGTATAGGCTAGTTCAATAGATTGTCATATCCATAAAAGAAGAGCACACTGAAGAAACAATCCCACAAGAAGCCTTTCAGCATGAGGTCACTCGGGTTATTGAAGCTGAGCAGCATAACACTCTGAAAACCATTACTGCAAGCAAATAACATTCTGAGAACCATCTGTAACTTAGATCTGGGTTAGAGCGTGCTGTGCCACAGTATATGTGCTTTTCTTTCAATAATTCTCAGCATATTTAAGAACTTGACAACACAAATCATTCTTCGTATTTTCTTGCCTTAACATTACTTCTTTTAAAATTAAACGTTTTAATTTGTTGGCAATGTTGACTATCTGCGACTTGCTTGAGAATGGCAATGTTTTTAAATAGAAAAAAATCTATCATCTTGTTACCAAGTTAGCCACAAATTTTTGTAATGTAATGTTTGTATCTTTTGAAAAGACATATATTTAAATAGACTAATATAAAAAGCTGTGTACTTGATACTGTGTACTTGGTACGTAAGAAAGACAAATCGGAAGTTATTTTAAAACATTCAAACTAACCTTGAATTTCTGGGGAAATTTTAAACAATGTTCTGAGAACCTCCCCACAACCTAAACAGGTGACATTTTTGTTTATTTTCTCAGTGTTTAAAAAACACTTAATTTTATCAGGTCAGGAAATGTACTGGCTTTGTTCCTACAACCCATATGAAACCAAAAACATACGTTCCAACAACCTCCAAGGAACCAAATGTGCTAGCTGGGGAGTTTCTGTTTTAATGGGAGAGACTGCTAAATACAGGGTTATACTGACTATGGGCCTTCTCAGCAGAGGGTATATAACACACCGAAAAGGGGCACTAATGTGATGAGTGATGAGTGGTTTTTGAGAGCAGACGAAAGGAGAGCTGTTGAATCACCCACCAAGTAGATGAGATGAGGACGAGGCCACAATGAGCTTCATTCAAAAATGTTTTCAGGTCAATATCACTGGTAAAATTTTATAATGTTACCTTAGAACCATATTAGGCCGTATGTGCAACACGCCGTCATAGGAGTACGCATTTATCTTTGTGCAACGACTGTCCATTCAAGCCTTTCAGGGGCGCTGAATGGATCCTGAGCTATAGGCCATCTGTACTGTATTTGCTGAGTCAGAGTCTTTCTCAGGCGCACTGGAACTGTGGTGTTTGAAAAACACTTTCTTATTAATTAAAAAGCCTTTCACAAAGCAAGCTAAAAAACATTAGGCAAAGGCACATGCTCAAGAATCATGATGAACCCACCTTCAAAATCTATTAATTAGCAGTAGATACTGCAGTACATCTTGGCTTTGTAGATTGTCCTGTGTGTCACACATTAGTTGATTTGAGGCCGTGAGATACAAGGGGTCCGTAACAACACATTGGTGTTTCCATAGAGCCAGATAGAACAAATGTGAAAACCAATGAAGAATAACTATTGGATAGCTTTATTGACTGAAATAACTCATTATCTCTGTAAAACATTAGCAAAACAATGTGAATGCAGTTCTTTACATTTTAAAAAATAAAAATGAACATTGTGTTTGTCCCATGTGTAATTCTAGATTTGTTTAGCTAGTATTTATTTATTCACTTTGCAAAAATAAACAAACAAACTAGAATATCTCTCTAACAGTCTTCTGTAGTTTCTCATTTAAACCTCAGTCTGAGGTACACTCTTGATCCAGTTTTCTTCAAGGGTGTCTCATTACTTTTGCTCTGCTCATATTTCCATCAATCTTGACCAGTCTACCAGTCCTTGCATCCAAGAAGCATACCCATAGCATGATACTCCCGCCACTGTGCTTCACTGTAGGGATGGTATTAGCCAGGTGATGAGCCAGGGTGTTTTTTGCCACACAAAGCATTTGGCATGCAAACCTTACAGTATGATTTTGGTCTCAACAGACCAGACAGTCGTTTTCATCAGTAAAAGGGTCTTTATATCTTCTAAAGGCCTGTATACCTGCATATATCCATCACTGGTGGATACCTGAGTTAACCAAGTGTGATTATCCAGTTGCAAACATTACAGTAGATTGGGGGGATGGGAGGACAGGTTGACTTCTACCATGTTTTAGGCAGTCGTGGCATTTACAGTTTAGTCATTTAGCAGATGCTCTTAGCAGATGTTCTTATCCAGAACAACCTACAATTAATGTATTCATTTTACGAAGATGGGGGAGCTGACAACTCAGGAGTAGTAAGTACAATCTACTTAATTAATTTGTTTTCTGCCAAAGTCAGTGCTGTGATGAAGGCAATACAATTAATAACATAAACTTAAAAAGCATTACTTCACAAAGAAATCAGGAATGGACATTTTCAGGTTTGTCCTACAAGAGGCAATACATGATGTTCAATGCCACATCTAACCAGAATTTTAAATGTTTTCTGTCTTTCAGTAAGAAGTCCAGATGATTTTGAAGGGTTTCCCCTGTCTACAGCGTTTCTTAGGGGATGAGATAACTAGAAAAATGTTCAGTTTTTTTCAAAAGGATGAGACTTCCGACTTCATTGGTTGTGTGAATGGTTTCTCAAGAGGGTTCTAACTTTTAGGATGATCATTTTCCAGGCATGGGTTTCCACCTTCACCGGGGAAGAAAAGAATGTTCTCTGGTTCACCTGCAGAGGTACAGAAGAAATCCTGATTAGAGGTTGTAGTGTATTTCTGTTCAGTTGGAGTGGGTGTCTTACTGGGTCTCTGCTGCTGATCAATGTGCTTTCCTGGTTTAATGTATTGACTGGATGGTCATTAACTAGGTGTAGTAGCACCCACTGTAAAAAGTAATAATATTTTTTTATTATTGAGCAGGCAGCATTTAACAGCAAACCAACGCTACTGGAATGGTACAACAAGAGGAGATCATTTTTAACCAGCGAACATAACACCATTTGCCCAATTTGGGTATTCTATGATGACTTGAAAAGATAAATAAAACCACAAATTTACTGGAAGAATGGGCATTAGGAGGTACTTGAGGGCTGGCAGGGCATGATTCTGGGGGTACAGTAACCGA
The DNA here is from genome assembly GCA_016801175.1 of Esox masquinongy. NCBI lineage: Eukaryota > Metazoa > Chordata > Actinopteri > Esociformes > Esocidae > Esox > Esox masquinongy. The sequence continues at coordinate 13,559 of JACXGI010010875.1, forward strand.
ACAAAATGTGGAAACCACTGGTGGATCAGAGTCACTGGATGGCATTTTGTCTTTAAAGTGTCATACAACAAAAATGTGTGAATGTTGAAGACACAATAGATTTTCAATTACAACATTCTACAAACGGTTATCTTAATGTTAGACTGGTATCCAGGGTGATATGGTAATTGATTATACCAATTATGAGGATATTTTCTTGAATGTTGACATCTGTTTAAAACACATTACACCCATCATGTGTCATGAAACACAGGTGCCTACTACGAAAGACAGACTCATGCCATAAATAACGGACACCTGCCACAAAATATGACTGCCATCCACTGCAAGAGACTGGCAACCTGAAAAATACAGGTGCAACCTTCAGTAGCTACATTATAGGAAGCCTAAAATGAAACTCTTTACTGTTATATTGCGACTATTTCTGGTGGATTTTCGAATTATATCTTCGGATTTGTTCAGGATAACCAAAAACTTTGCTGACTACATGATTCTTTCATCTTTTCACTTGACGAAAAAGTCTGTTATCATCACCTATATTGATACAGTAGTTATTGTATCACTGTCATTCATGAATGGCTAATAAGCTGTTAAAACGGCCAGTGGCAAAAGCCATACAGTTCATAGATGCTATTTGTGGTGGAGATAAACTTAATAAGAAACGTTAGTCAGTGTAACACAATGCGTAATGGTGTCTAGCGACATGTTACAGGCTAATAAGCTTTTAAAACGGCCAGTGGCAAAAGTCATACAGTTCATAGATGCTGTTTGTGGTGGAGGTAAACTTAATAAGAAACGTTACTCAGTTTAACACAATGGTTAATGGTGTCTAACGAAAATATTCTAACTTGACGTGATGTTAATATGTGACAAAATTATATAATGTCAAGAGACTATATCGACACTCTGCAAATGTTTAGTTCTGTGGCATAGTGGTTAAATACGTAGTCTTTCACGTGAGCAACCTGGGTTTGACTCTCGGGAGGGCAATCACAATCAACACTTTTTATTGCGGTCTGGCTGAACTAGGGTTGCCTGGTTTCCTGTTTCAAAAGTCCAGTGCAAATGTCCACCATTTTTAACTAATCAAATCGTATTGTTTTTTATGCATTATTTCGAAGACATTTTATGGATTCAGAAAGAGTAATAACTGAAAGTACGCACACAGGTCCATACCTTGTGTATCCTATTCATAACTCGATTTAACAGAAAAGCTCCACAATCAATCATTTAATCAATCAAATTTATTTATAAACCCCTTTTTGCCGGACCGCGTAAGTGGAAGTCACTGACAGAGTGACTACGCCCTGCAGACGCGGATCTGCAACCAATATGTCCCTCGTCCGAATCTCGTCAAAGTCAAAACAAATTATGCATTAGGATTTGTTCCGGATAGACCAACACTTCACTGGATACAACCTTCAGTAGCTACGTTATAGTAAGCCTAAACTAAAACTGTTTACGGTTAAATTGCGATTATTTCTGGTGGATTTTTGAAGAACGCATTCGTGCATGCTTTTTGAGGAAATATAGGCCAGATCAAGAGTGGCAGCTGGAATTGTCAGAAGGAGAACTGACCCTACTCCCCTGGCACAATAATTTGGCAGCGTAAAACCTTGGGGCTGAGACGGGGGTCCAGCGACACTGTAGCCCTATCTTGGGGCACTGCCAACAGGCATGAAGTCCATCCACCCACATTGCCAAGCATCAACCAAAGGGACACCAACAAACCGCAACCACACTGAAATGAGGGCCGAGTATTGCCAGTAGAGTTCACCCCAAAAACACAATGGGCACAACGGAGACAACAACAAACCAGTGAGTCCAACCCCGAATGGCATTGGAGAGAGGGCATCCCAATGGCGATGAGAGCCCACCTGGCAAGACAGCAAAGACAGCAGAGGCTTTTGGAAGTCAATTGGACTGTCTGCTGGGAAGTGAGAACTAAATGCAGATTTTAGTCATTTGATAAAGGGTTCAGGAGCCAACTTTTGGTTTGAGATTCAGCCACCTATATCATACACTGTTCTGACTTCCATACATTCATAGTAAGTCACCGTATATTTACACCGTAATAAAATTGGAAGTCGTGGATGACCACTTAAAATTTCCTAATGACTTTGATGAACTTCTAAAAAGTATACGAAAACTATATGGCCAAAAGTATGTGGACAACCCTACTAATGATTAAGTTCCGGTGTTTCAGCTGCCCGCATTTCTCACAGGTGGATAAAATCCAGCACATAGCCATGAAATCTCCATAGACAAACATTGGCAGTACAATGGGTCATACTGAAGAGCTCAGTGACTTTAAATGTGGCACTGTCATAGGATGCCACCTTTGCTACAAGTCAGTTTGTCAAATTTCTGCCCTACTAGATCTGCCCCTGTCAAATCCAGAAGCGCGTAAAAATCGCCTATCATCTGTTCCATCACTCCACCAGGGAAGGGTCATTTTAATGCTACAGGATACAGAGACATTTTAGAAAATCAGGTGCTTTTGTTCCAATCAATTCCTAGGGGTGCAAATATAATGCTGACATGATTTTGTAGAAAAAAATAAGTGTTTCTTGACAAAAAATCTGAACAATTTAAATAAAGGTATGATTTCTATCATATTTTGGGTGCAAGATCAAGTTAATTTTTGTTTGTCTTGCTTATTATTACCATGTCTTTACATATGCTAATGGCATATCCAAAAAACAAAACAACTGAACAAATTTACAATTGTACTGAATGAAGTTAATGAGATCCAACGATTTACCATGTTTATGGCATGATTCCGCATCCAACCCAAAACCCAAACCCAGGCTTCGTATTACTTGGTGCTGTAACAAAAATACAGCATGCTTTATTGTAGTTACACGCACTGGTGCAACAGCATGGCTTTATTCAAAATGTACACAGTAAAACATCCCCACTGAACAAACCAATATGCACTGTTTTCAAAACATAACAGTGTTCAGAGTGACAGACAGATGTGCCATAGATAAAACACCTCTTTTGTTTGTTCAATACATCATTGTCACTGAGGTTTTGTCAAATACTACATTGCTGTCAGATCAAAATATATTTGCCTAGTCTTTTTAAATTTTTTATACATACAGTTAAGTCCGGAAATATTTGGACACTGACACAATTTTCATAATTTTGACTGTACACCACCACAATGGATTTGAAATGAAACAACCCAGATGCAATTGAAGCGCAGACTTTCAGCTTTAATTCAAGGGGTTGAACAAAAATCTTGTATGAAACGTATAGGAATTGCAGCCATTTTCATTCACAGTCCCCTTATTTCAGGGGCTCAAATGCAATTGGACAAATTAACACAATCATAAAAAAAATGTTCATTTTTAATACTTTGTCGAGAATCCTTTGCAGGCAATGACTGCTCGAAGTCTGGAACGCATGGACCAATTGCTGGGTTTCCTCCTTTATGATGCTTTGCCAGGCCTTTACTGCAGCTGTCTTCAGTTGTTGTTTGCTCGTGGGTCTTTCTGTCTTAAGTTTTGTCTTCAGCAAGTGAAATGCATGCTCGATCAAGTTGAGATCAGGTGATTGACTCAGCCATGGCAGAATATTCCACTTCTTTGCCTTAAAAAACCCCTGGGATGCTTTTGCAGTATGTTTTGGGTAATTGCCCATCTGTAAAGTGAAGCGCCATCCAATCAACTTCACTGAATTTGGCTGAATCTGAGGAAACAATATATCCCTATACACCTCAGAATTCATCTGGCTACTTCTGTCACATCAATAAACACTAGAGACCCAATGCCATTGGAAGCTATGCATGCCCATGCCATCACACTGCCTCTACCGTGTTTTACAAATAATGTGGTATGCTTCGGATCATGAGCCGTTCCAAGCCTTCTCCATACTTTTTTCTTCCCATCATTCTGGTACAGGTTGATCTTAGTTTCATCTGTCCAAAGAATGCTGTTCCAGAACGGGGCTAGCTTTTTTTTTTAGATGTTTTTTTGGCAAAGTCGAATCTGGCCTTTCAATTCTTGTCTTATAAATGGTTTGCACCTTGTGAAACCTCTGTATTTACTCTCATGAAGTCTTCTCTTAATGGTGGACTTTCATAATGATATGATTACCTCCTGGAGAGTATTCTTCACTTGGCTGGATGTTTTGAAGAAGTTTTTCTTTACCATGGAAAGGATCCTACGATCATCCACCACTGTTGTCTTCCATGGACGTCCAGGCCTTTTGTGTTGCAGAGCTCATCAGTGTGTTCTTTTTTTCTCAGAATGTACCAAACTTGATGTGACCACTCCTAATGTTCCTGCTATCTCTCTGATGGATTTTCTTTTTTGCAGCCTAAGGATGGCCTGTTTCACTTGCATTGAGAGCTCCTTTGACCGCATGTTGTGGGTTCACAGCAACAGCTTCCAAATGCAAATGCCACACCTGTAATCAACTCAAGACCTTTCACCTGCTTAATTGATGAAGAAATAATGAAGGAACAGCCCACACCTGTCCATGAAACAGCTTTTGAGTCAATTGTCCAATAACTTTTGGTCCCTTGAAAAAGAGGGGGCTACATATTTAAGCTATAATTCCTAAACCCTTCCTCCAATTTGGATGTGAATACCCTCATATTGAAGCTGAGAGACTGCACTTTAAGCCCACCTTCATTTTTTTTAACTACAACTTGAATATATTTTGGTTAACAGCCAAAATAAAACCTGTTTCAGTGTCCAATTATTTCCGGACCTAACTGTACAGAAGGAAGTAACTCACCTCAACGTACTCTGAACATTTCATAATTCTAGGATGGAGAACATTTATTTAAAATAACTTTTGTCATTATCATATGTATGTTAATGGTAAACTTACACATTTTTTCCCCATTTCCTCAAAAATGTCTGTTTAGAGATCAGAGGTTTTCATCAGACATTCAAATTGATAGTAAACAAAAGCAGAAATAAAACTCTTCTGAAAAAGGACTCAAACACATTGTCTACACATTGTTAAGTGCCAGAGCAGAGAGGAAGACACCTTAAAATCAAGTCCTTGTAGTGCCAAAACAAAACCAGATAAAACGTAGAAAGACCTGATTCAAAGCAACTGTTCTGAAAAACCTGAACTAGCTCATGGAAATTGCTTCACTTTTGCAAAACACAACTCTGATTTTTGAACACACTCCAGGCATACCATATAGAGGTTTTACCTCAGGGGGTTAATAAGGACATGAAGACTCAACAAACAAACCAGCAAACACTGCATACAGCTTGGCCCAGGAGCTGTGCAGCCCTGACAAACAGTATTCATTGTTTCAGAACAGTGATATCTATGGTGACATCCCTATGCAAATTACTAGTGTTCTGTGTTAGGGGTCAGAGGTTGAGGAAAGAGAAAGCCGATGCTGATTGGCTGCTGGTGAGGTTGTAGGTGTGCAATGCATCGTTGTCACCAAGACAGAGTGGCGGTGAGTTTGTTGGTTTAGCCTCCAAATGCTCCCTCTCGTCTGTCTTTTCCACCTCAGGCTGCAGGTCTCTGTCCCTCTCTGGGGTCGACGGGCACACAGACCTCCCTCTGGTCACCAGCTCCATGCCACTGAACAAAGAAAGTGTACCCCCACAGGGCGGCTCGATCTGGGGTTCCCTCTCTACGTGAAGCTCTGGGTCTTTAACAAGATCTAATGTGAGATGGATCTCTCTGGTCCTGAACTGAGTTTGACTGTCCATAAACTCTTCTTGTTGACTTGGAGACCCTATCTCATCTTTATGGTCATCATTTGGTAACTTCTCAGATGTACCTCTTCCAGCCAAGCCCAGGTCAGGTAGGGGAGTGGGGTGAGCTCGCCCCTCAGCTGAGAGCTCAGTCTCAGGTTGTTTGTGATGGTTGAAGACCATGGTATCACCTGGGCGTGTTGGCAGTAAAAGTGCGGGACATGACAGTGTAGGGGAGTGTCCCGAAGGCGACGCAGGGACACTATTGGCTGCCGCCGGATCACGTCTGGCACCACTGACTGGCCTTCCCATTAGAGCCTTAAACTGCCGAACTATCTGGAGGGAAAAACCTTCCTTTTTTACAATGCAACACTAAAGATATGCCAATGGTACAATGAACAGGTCATTATTATTGAGATAATTATATCATGGTGAGCGTTACCTTGGTGGCCTTGTTAGTTACAGGACCTGGAGGTCCCTCACTCAACTGGGCCAGCCTTCTTTGTGTTGAACCAAAGATTTGCTCCAGAGACAGCAGATCAGAAGTCATGAGACAGGCTACAGCACACAGCACCCTCTGTAGGGGGAAATCAACACATTCACATACATTTCCATTTGATCTAAAGATAGCTTGGTAGGATAACCACATCACAGTCATGTTTTTTTCTCAATAAAAAGGTAAAGTCACTGCTATTTTTGCTGAGATGTCTAATTTAAGACACTCTTTAAAAAGGTAGAGCTACAAATGTTTTTGGGAAGATGTGCAGTGATTCTTCTTTCATCAAGGAGAATGTGAAACAAATAAAAGCTTGACTGGGCTGAGCGGGAGCTGACATCCCGTAGTGGGAGAAAAGCAGACAGCACATCAATGCAGCAAATTGAAGACATGTATACTGGCTATACCATCTGGGCAGTCTGTGATGGGTCCTGCAGTTTGCGAGACAGCAGGTCCACGACCACCTCACAGTTTAGAGTAGAACACCTGAGGTGACAAACAAGAATGAATTAAAACATCCAAAACACTGGTCAAAAATCAAGGTAAAAGTATACAGGAATAAGATATGGAACTAGTGCTCTATTGAGATTATCTTCTGCTCTGTACTGACTCCTTGATGAAGTGCTGGCTCTCCTCTCTGGACAGAAAAACCTTGGAGCCCTCAGTCAACCAGCTGATCAGCGCCATCTCCTGGCCACAGTCCCCTAACTGCATGGCCTCCACCCTAAGGGGGAGAGAGAGGGGAAACACATTATGGCCGATTTATTACGTATTTTGGCGTTGAAGAAGCATTTTATGACATAGTAGGTTTCTTTAGATTCACCGTTCTGATAGGTCCCCGGAGCTTTCCCTACTGGCTCCCGATTGGCTCCCAGTGCCACCCGACTTGCTGCTCCGGCCTCCTGACGCCTGGCTGGGGTCAGCGTTTTCCTCAGAGGAGTTGTGGGAGGAGCTATGTGCACTGTCAATCTCCTCCCATCCCCCGCCCACTTGCCCTGGACACCGCTGGGGTACTGACAGGCGAAGAGGACAGCAAGATGGAACAGGCGAAGAGAACAAGAGGTAAAGAGAGTATGCTTTTAAGTCCTGTTATATTTCGATGTACTAACTATTAAATACAATAAACGCTAACGGGTTTATAAAACAACTAACCAGTCTCACCTTTGGGTCTGTGAGACGGAACAGAGTAGGCACATGCTGGCACTGCCACTTCTATAGGCCCTGAAGGCACAACCGCTGCCCGGTAGTGGTTGTCATGGAGACGGATACCCTGGTGTTCCGTTGGCGGCAGGACGGCGCTGGCCACAAACTCAGTAGCCTTCTGGATCTTATCCATTAGTGTCTCACCACCTGACGAGGGACAGGAAGTGACAGAGATAGACAGGACATGGATCTGAATCAGTGATATGTAGTAATGTCTTTGAATCAAAATGCTGAACTTGTTGTCACTGACTTGTCACCCTTGTCCCAGGGCTATATCCAAAGCCCTGCATTCTGGAGCCATGGACAGTCTCCGACCCCATACCTGGAGGACAGAGAGAACACAGACCTCAGCACTCAGACACAAACATTGTACTGGTAACTCTGTCTTGTTATTAGTCGCATCCATCAATTCAACAGCCAGAGGCCTGTCATTATCAGTAGTAAGGCAGAGATTTGTTGAACTAAGAACAGCGGTACACTCATGAAACACCCAATGACCAAAATATAATGTACATACCCATGTTGGGCATGGCTAGTTTGCAAGGAGACGTGCTGCTCTGTGGAGTGACTGTGTCTGTAAATAGTAACCTGGCCAACTCCTGGAGATAGATAAAGCAAACATAACTATTGTGTATGTGCATGTTTGTGTGTGTGTGTGTGTGAGAGAGAAAGACAGAAGGACAGTGAATAGCTTAGATATGCTGTGTCCTCCTCTTAGCTCACCTGTGCCGTGGTCCTCACTTTCTGGTACAGAGCAGTGCCGTGGATAGGGTCAGGAGGACCACTGTAAACTGAAGGTAAAACACACTTTCAGGTCAACAGCTCTCTGAAACGCTACTGTCATAGAGAGGAGGACACTGACAAAACAGAGACAGCGGGACACATTAGTGGTGACATCATCATCCCACCAGAAGCCTGCTGGATGAAAGTAGAGTTCCGTCTGAGTTCCGTTAGAAAATGAGGTGATCCGTGGCCGCAGAGATGGACAAAGATCTTCAGAACCTGGAAGGTGATGAAAATGATGATCTGTTTTCCACAGTATTCCACTTGATGTTCAACTTTTACTTTCCAACCAAGTCCTACTAAGCCAAAATATCTGCAATGAGGAAAACACATTTTTTTGATGCTGCTGGGCACAGTTAAAAGCCTGATAACCCATTCTAAGCGTACCTTTATTTTGACACAGCAGGATTCTACCTGGAGCCTCTCCAACAGGTACTCCAGCAGGCACTGACTCCACCCAGAAGATTCCTGGGAGATTTCTGCAGTGCCAGGTGGGTAAAGGATGCAAACAGTACTGCCTTTAGGCTGATTTTGAAAAATAGTAGGATGTTGCATAGTGGTTGTTCACATCAGAACACAGTACTGTGTCAGGTGCATACACTGAGAGGTAAGGGGGTTTAAGGTGATAGGATACTCCCGATTTCTTCAAAGAGGTAACCAGGGCAGGGCGATTCGTCATCTGCAGTGGCTTTCATCAGAGTAGGAACCTGAGAGAGGAGACCATCAGGCATAGACTACCAAGACAGCTGAATAGATTGTTTAGCAAACAGTACATGGATTAGCAAACTGTACATGGTCGATTTGGTTAATCCAGTGTGTGCTAGCATGCTAACATAAACTAGGCTGAATGACTGTTGTGGTACAGTAAAGAGTGGGCGTCATTAGATATAGCTAAAAAAACGGCGTACTGTCTCCCCAAAATGTGGCATACCAGTATACACACACCAAAATGTTATTTTAAAGTGTTTATATTGATAAATACCACCTACTTTTTGAAGAAATGCCAGTCGTTCCATAAATGTTGCCATGATTTTGCAATCTTGACTGGAGGCTAACGTTACACATCTTTTCCTGAGACAGACATGTGAGGCTGGGTCTACAATGACAGGTAGCCAATCAAACAACGATAGGCTGAACTAATACGATACCATTGGTCTAATGCTTATGCGTCAGGGTTAACCATTGGCGAATCAACACGTACATACTCCATCTTTCCACGCTGATTGAAGTGCAATTTAACAAATCACGTTCGTATATTACATTCGTGTCAGTTCCTGATTCAGGGTCAAAAACATGGCTCTGTCCATGGTCTGGGTAATCCAGTGTTTTGAGAGGATATGTTCTCAAGAGTGCCGTCTCTTTCTGTGATACTTGGCTAATCGTGTACAAAGCAAGTGCGGAGTGAGACATTAGCTAGGTCGTTAGTCAGTTGATTGTGTTCGTTTTTTTTCCTCATAGAAAGACAGTTGATTCCGTGTCCACTTCTGCTGCTCGTTCAAGTGATCATGTCGGGGACAAACGTGTGGACTCGCAGTCGTGAGAGGATGAGACGGTTCCCAGACCTGTTTTCTCAGTGTGCTGTTGAGGTGCATATGTAGCTAACTACAAATATTTTTTGAAAGTCACATGTGAATAAATAAATCAGGCATGGTCATGTTAGTAATTATGCTATGGATGATGAATTAAACGCACTATACACATCAAAGACACCATCATCCTTCAGAACTGTGCTGCAGAACAGGGAGAGTGGGACACTGCTCAGCGATGTAACCACCATGATCAGCAACTGTTTCTTGTCCTCCTTAGGCAGCTGCGTATGGGAAGTGTGTGACCGCTACCACCACAGGCAGACAGGACCTGAGAAAGGACCTGTGTGTTAAAGAGTTTGATGTGCTAAAGACATGCTTTATTACAGCAGTGAGTGACATATTACACTCAGGTGTTCAGTTGTACAGTTGACCAATTTTCTGTCTTTGATTATTTCATTTGACTTCATCTTATTCTCTTGCAGGCCAAGAAGGGCACGAAGTAGGAGATTGTATCTTCAACATAACCAGGGGTGTGTTCATTAGGCTGAAGCAAACAGAGACCAAGCTGAATTTGTGAATTTGTCCAAATAAATGTAAAAATGTTTTTGGATTGCAACTGTTTGCCACAGTCTACAGTAATGATCCCTGGAAGTGGAGCCAATGTTCCCCTTATGTTCTATGAACATGAAATACTGTATTGAATTGGTTACAAAGGTAATACCAGCTCTTCAATAGTCATATGTCACTGATCAGCATCATCTAACAACATACCGCCAACTACTGAAGACTTGATGAAGGCAGTTTGTGTTTAAATAGTTTTGAAATCTAAAGAGTGAACATTGACAGTTAACAGAATAAACTATACCTGTACTAATAGTCAATGGTCATACTGTCAAAGTATTTTGCTAGAGAAGCAACTTCAAGATCAAGATGTTAATAAACGTACATATCAATTTGGGAAAACAGAAACATTTTGACATTTATTTCACCGCAAGAAAAGAGAGAGACAAAGCAGGTGAGTATCTTGTATACTGGGTCTAAATCAGTCCCTGTTTAGAGGACAAATGAAAACCAGCAGTAATCTACATCCCGAGGCCTGAGAACCACAGATTCACAATGTTTCCCAATCAATATCCTGTAAAACCAGAATGAGGACATTTATCTAGCTTTCAGAGAATATAATCTATACATTATTTACAGCTAAGAACAACTAACATCTAAACAAAACTATGGTAGCCAAACAAACACTAGTCATCTATACATAATAAAATGCGGAAAAAAAGAATTCATATTTTTGGTAGAATTAAGAATTTGGTCAAATGAAGACGTGGTTACTGTGGACATGGAGGCAGCCCAATTATTCAGACAATAATTGGTGTGTAGATCAGATATTTTGGCAAAACAAGGGGTCTGAATTGGGTTGCTTGTGTTAATGCAGACAGAAAATCTTCAGTATATTAATAAAGGCAAGGGGATTAGGCAGTATGCAGTCCTACCCAGATCCCCCAATGCCATGTCTCCCTAGTCCTGGGTATATTCCTGGATCAACTAGTATTCGAAAGTTTTAAAACCAACTCTGTACAGACTCTTGGTACATTTCAGTCTAGCTGGTTTTGAGAGCAAGTTTCATAACTATTGTTTTTCCACTTTTGACCTTCTGTTTCATACTAACTCAGGGATGTGCTCCTTAAAATACATACTTTCATCTAACCAAATCCTGTGGTATTAGTAAGAATGTACACATGGATAGAAATTATAGGATCATCAAAAAGAAGACTTTCTGACCTACAGGGTATCATATATTTAGTTCAAGTAGTTTTATATTTAACACCAACCTAAAACTCATCAGAGCATTATGTGGTAGATTAAAATCAAATTGCAGTTGTGCAACTGCTTGAGCAAGAGAAGGGACAACATTGTACAAGGTATATTACAGCATCATCAGCATAACAATAAAAATGAGAATTGCTCACATTGTCACGGAAATGATTAATGTGCAGAGGGGCCCAAAATCAAACCCTGTGGAACTCAGATCCCCTGAGTTACAATAACCAGGGTTTGTTCGATGTACTACATCGACTCTACATCTACTGTACTACTACCTCTGGTTCCCCTCCAGGTTCCACAGGTCCTGTCCCGGCTTTAGCCCGAGCCTGTTCATCCCGGGCCTGGATAGCCCTCTCAAGCTTTGCCAGTTTCTCTCTCTGCTCCTGAAGCTCCGTCATCTTCGCTCATACCATCACCTCCCTCTCAGTCTTCTCTCTCTTTTGCTGGGACCTAGCTTCCTTGGCTTTCTCCTTCTCCATTCTCTCCCTCTCTTCTTGCTCCATTATCAGCCTCTCTTTCTCCACCCTCTCTTCCATTACTCTGGTTCTCTCCATCTCCTGTTCTCTGAACAGTTTCTCTCTCCTCTCCCTCTCCAACCATTCTTTCTCCACTCTTGCCTGCACCTCTCTATTAATCCTCTCCTTCTCCAGTCTCTCCTTCTCCAGTCTCTCCTTCTCCAGTCTCTCCACTACTTCTACCCCTCCTATCGCTGCCCCATCCTCATCTTTAGCCAGTGGCAGCTGCTCCTTTTTGTATTTGTCCTGGGCTGGTTCTACCTCCAGCTTTTCTGTGACCTTCTGACCCAGCGGTACTCCTCTGGCTCCCAGCTCCCTCTCTTTATGGATGTCTGCTGCAGCACCGCCCACCCCTGCCTTTATAGGGACCTCCTTAACTACTTCTTCCTTGGGGATCACAGCCGCCACCACTTTGATGGCCTGCTCCTCTGCGCTCTTCCCCACAAGGAGAACCTCGTTCTGGGGCTGGACACCTCCATCCTGTGGTGCGCCGGCTTGAACAGGCTCCTTAAGATCTTTCTTGTCAGAGGCCAGAGCAGAGGCACCTAGAGCTGGGTCTTTGGACTTGTCGGCTCCTCCCTCCTCCTGGACTCCCTTCTCTGCGTCGGCCTCAGGTCCTCCATCTGTTGGTAAACAAAGATCATTATTATCCTCCCTTTTCCTCACTCCACTTTTTAATATCTCATACCAAAAAAAATACATACATGAAAATGGAAAGTTCGACAGATGACGCTGTCTAACTGATAACGCTGAAGTGCAAATGTGTGTTTGTTTACCTGGCTTTTTGGGGTGCATCTCTTGGTGCTGCTCTTGTATAACAGCCAGTAGTCTCTCCTGCTGG